>PVKE010012045.1:0-31871 GCA_004027555.1 Craseonycteris thonglongyai
TGAGGGGAGACTTGTGGTCCACAGAGAGAAGTCAGGTGGAATAATCCTTGTTTACCACAGTATTTGCTGACAATACATCTAGAATACTCCAAAATGAGGTGGCATGTTGTAAAAATGGGCTTTGGAACTGGAATTGGTGGGTTATGTTCTAGCTTCATCTCTTAATATCTTCTCAATAACCTCTTCTATTTGTATATCCGATTTTCCTTTCTTAATTTTAGTGACCTAAGCCATAAAAATGTTCATCTGTCCATCTATGGAATTCTTAGGCTGTATTGTCTTAAGTAATGCAAGTTAAATTATTTTGCCTCCAATATAGTGATTTACAAATATAATAAGAGCTTTAAGGAGAACTGAATATCAATCCTGAACCATGGGCAATCCTCCAAATGATGAGTTTGATGCTGCCTCAAGATAATCAGCATATCTGGGATTTTAGTACACCCACAGTTTTGAAGGCAGCTCAGTGTCTAGACGAGATGAGGTACATCAGTGATGAAATGCAGCCAAAACTCATAATTTTCCAGGATCAGAGCTATCGATCATTACTGAATATTCCATTTCAATGACTTGAGAACATTAGTGAAAAAGAGGCCAGTGCGAGGCTTTTCTGGGGAAATGGCTACTAGTTCTCTATTTTTCATCATGCTTTACTACAAACGTGTGCCTAAAACCCTTTTGCCCACTTCGTTTTTCTATTTTCAGTATGGAAGGATGGAGAGGAGGAGAGTTTTCTACAGTGTGGAATTGCTGGTTTATCTTCTGGAATTGAGTTGTAATTCTTTTAGCTTGAAATTTACCAAATTTGTATTTTTTAAATTCTTGTGGATAAAGACCGAGTTGTCCTGGTATAGTAAGATTTTATAGGAGAGAGCCAACCAATGTTCTCTGAATTTTATAAATCAAAAGAATAACATCAATTTTTGATTTCTTGCAGACCCAAACTCTTACCTCCAAACTAGGATCAGGGATAGTTGAGGGTGGCCAGCTAGTTAGCTCAGGTGTATTTGCAAAAAAACATCAGAAAAAGTCAAAAGTGATTTTAGATCAATTTAAATAAAGTAAAATTCAATTTTTAAATTTATATTATTTAATTGATAGAAAACACAAACAAATTAACCCAATACATCCTTATTACTAAGTTGTTTATAATAGTTATTAAAGTTCCTTAGGACATGTATTAATAGACAGAAAGATGGGGGCAGGTGTGTGTATTCAAACAAGTCTTAGAAAGATTATATTAAACTAAAATGAATGTCTACTACAGGACATTTCGTAGGTTTTGACATGCTAAGATACAATGTAAATTCCTGGGGGATGGGTAGACATAGCTTGTGACACTTCTAGGCCCTTTTAATTAGCCTCGCTTTTGTTTTCTGGAGCCTGTTGTGGGGTCACTTTGCTGTAGAAGACACGCGAGTCATGCTGTGTTGTTCTCTTTTAAAATTACATTCTTACTTTTACTCTTCTCTGTGCATTTTAAGCAGTCATATTCTTCACACAGGGAATATGTAGAGATGCCGTTTGCTGCCATGTTTTTGTTGACTAGTTGCTTTGAGTTAATGTAGAATGGTTGTAGTTCATTTTATGACATCACAGGTCCTATTGTATATCATTTGCACAGCTATAAAGTATCTAGAGACCTTTTAGGAGTAAAATACCATGTAAATGTAAATTATCACCAC
The DNA here is from genome assembly GCA_004027555.1 of Craseonycteris thonglongyai. NCBI lineage: Eukaryota > Metazoa > Chordata > Mammalia > Chiroptera > Craseonycteridae > Craseonycteris > Craseonycteris thonglongyai. The sequence continues at coordinate 1,686 of PVKE010012045.1, forward strand.
CTATAAGATACTTTCATTAATTTCATATCAAATGCATGAGTGTTTTGAGCTCTGGGACTTGAGTCTTCATTATAGGGCTTCTTACTTATTTACAGATTTTTTTTTCCCTTCAGAGTTTAAATGCCAGCAGCACAGAATAGTATTGAGAGCACAATCTTTAGAATCAAATTGCCAGGGTTTGACTTCTGGCTCTATCACTTACTTCATGTGTGACCTTGGGCAATTTTTGTGTCTTAGTTTCCTCAGCTATAAAATGGTATTTGTATTACCTGCCTCACAGTATTGTTGTGCAGATTGAATAAATCAGTCTACGTAAGTCCTTTGCATTGTGGGTAATACATGACCAGGCCGCAGCTCTTATTCCAGCAAGGGAAGAAAATGCAGGCGTGGGACATGTAAATAACTTCATGTATATTTTCAAAACCACTGAGAATCGCAGTCTTTGTTTAATGAAATCGTCCTTACAATATGAAACAAACAAACAAACAAACAAAAAACTAGAAATAGGTCGGGGTTGGGGACAGGGAAAGTTATTTATTCTGACTTGAACATGGTTATGATGAGTTCCCTAGTTTGATGGCCAGGAACAAAAGGATCATTCTTCAGTCTCCAGAATGAGGATTAACAGTGAAAATAGCGTCACTTGGTATTGTCCTGCAGCATCAGATAATTTTTGATCAAGGCTTTTCAAGGAGTATGATTCACTCTATAGGTGCATCTTTTTCTGTGGTAGGTGAAATACCTAACATTTATATATAATTTCAGTACTGGCTATTTAAAAATAAAAGGCTAGAAACCCAAACAATGAATATTCTCCTACTGGTCAGCCACCAGTGGGGTCTTCTCTGCCACAGCTTATCTCTAGAAATCATGTTAAGTTGTTCTCATTGTCTCTCATTCTTTCCATGTAGATGAGAACTGTCCAGGTGTAGTAATCTACTGACCCTCCTTAGACATATCCTTGTGAATGAATGGACTTATGAGACCATTTTTTCTTTCATGTAATATTTTCATGCTCATGCAGTTCTCTTGTCATTACCTTACAATAGGATAGTGTGGGTATACTGAAGAAAAATTAGAAGTGAAGTGGGAAATTATATAAGAATATAAAAGTATTAAATTTGTAATTACATAGGCATTTGTTAGCCATACTGCCCTCCTGCTGTCACCTCCCCGCCAAAAAACCAAACCAAACCAAAACAAAAACATTTTTTTCCTTTTTCTCTCTTGGAGAAGCAAGAGAAAATATGACTGAATAGATCAGCAAAAATATTAGTCTTTAAAACAATTGGAAGTAGCGTATGCTGTATTTTCTGCTTACGTTTATCTTTCAAGGGCTACAGAAGAAGCAAGTGAACCCTTTATTGATTGTCAGTTGGTGCCATTTTTAATAATCAAATTTAAATATAGGTTTTAGCAGCTGGTGGGTTCAATTTGGACAAAACGTGTTGACTTTCTAGGTTGTTTGCTCACTGTCGATGCCGACTTGTTCTAGAGAGGGGCTTGCATGTTGATCTCCTTTGTCTCTAGGAGGATTGATTGACGGATGTTGTGCCTGCTCATTTACAGCGTTTTTCTTGTTTAATTAAAAAAATTGTGACATAGTATTACACGTTCCTTGTATACATCATTTTTTCAGAAGGAAGTTGTTTAGCCAATATGTCGACTTAGTTTATGAAATCCTCTCTATAGCTTTCATTCAGCCTTCAGTATACTGCTCCGTTAGGTCATTTCATTCGTTTCATGCACGGCAAATTGTCACCAGCAGCAAAATTTAACATTTGGTCCTTTTAGGTGTGAAAATGAATCAAATGCCTGACAAGATTTGTTTCTGGTATATATTTCAGAATACCCCCCAATATCCCCCCACACCCTCTCTGGGCACACGACAAATGCTACTAACGGGTACTTTTAGTTTTTAAAATATGGACAACAGTACTCCACGCAGTAAAAGACTTGAGCGATTAATGCTACCCTTATGCCTCTTTTGAGTAGTTTTAGCCATGGGGCTTGGCACTGCCACCATTGTCTTTGTGCCAAAAAAATATCCGCAGCGGCTGTCGCATGCTAGTACTGGAGGGTTGTCTCGAAAATTCCGCAGTGCATGCACCGGGTTTGTTCATCGTTGCTATCTCTTTTAAATATTGGAAAAATAGAATCTCTAGCTCTTTCAAAGCTCCGTTGTGGTTGTGGAGTTGGGGGGAGGTGGGTGGGTGGCGAAGAACGGAGAAAGGAGGAAAGAAGCTGTCTGCGCCAGCCAGTTGGTCTAAGTGACAAAAATCCATGCCTGACATAGAGTAAACGCAGATATTTAGGAGCTTTTGTGTTCATGAGCACAGATAGTTACTTAAGAATCCCACCCAAACATGTTATCAGTGCTCTTGAAAATTTTATTATCTGAAACAAATGTTCCAGTGAATTTTAAGCAGAAAATCAACATCAAGACCAGAGCTAATTTTTAGTGAACATTTTACACAAAAAAATGTATTTATTTTCCTGGAAACTGAGGTGTCATTGTAAAATGGCTGCCTTGCGTCATTAGGAAATGATAGGAATAGACAGAATGCATTCAAGAAGGTGCTTGGGTTTATCCACAGTCCCTGATTATTTTGCTCCCAAACAGGGATTTGGGCTCTGAGAACAGATTTATAGTTGAATTTGGGAACAAAAAGATGTAATAAAGTTAAAGGCTTATACTATCAGAATGAAATGTGTTCACTCATGATCTCTGGAGCGATCTATTTGATGGTAAAAGTGGATGCTACAGATGAAATCTTTACAAGGAGCATAATCCTAAAAAAAAAAAAAAAAAAAAGCAACGTGCACCTCCCAGCCTCCTGCTGGCTGCGCTGCCTCTGTGGTACCTCGCAGACTTCGACAGAGTCCTGGACGAGTGCCCACTGATGTCATGGAAACACTCAAATTACTGAGAATGATTCATGTCTATGCTGGGCTCTTATCCTCCCCCACACAAACAGGAGTAGATTTTTAACCCTGACAACTTGTAATTTGCAGTGGGTTTATTTTTGTATCTGGATAAATATTTTTTAACAAGCAAAATTAAGATTAAGCAGTCTGTATCTGATATGATAGTAAAGAATGCTGGGCCCGTGTAGCCAGCACTACTTTGGGGACCGTGCAGCATGAAGTCACATTCCTCTCATCTCTCCCTCCTCCTCCTCTCCCTTCCTACCCCCTTGCTCTTTCCATTCTGCCCTCCCTTTCTTTATTTCTCTCCTTTCCTTTCCCCTGGGTCTCTCATTTATTCTCATTGATAGTCATTCTCATTCTCTCTCTCTTTCTCTCTCTTTCTCTCTCTCTCTCTCTCACCCTTACTATTTTCACCAACATTCTAGATTTACAATAATGGAAGGAACAGCTCTAACTTATTATGAATTGAGACAAATCCTGGTAGAAAAATTTGTCCCTCTGAGGTCTATGTGCTGGACTTGAGTTGAGAAATAATGCCAGAAAGTGAAATTATATAGAGGATAGCTTCAGTAATTCCTTTGAGAGAGAGAGAGAGGAAAAAAAAAAAGATAACCTTTCTTTCTTCAAACTGTATTTTACAATCCAATATTTAGAAATTATCTAAGCAGGACACTAGATGTTCAATTTCCTATGAAGAGCAAAATTCTACTTTCTCTCTCTCTCTCTCTCTCTCTCTCTCTCTCTCTCCTTTCTATCTTTTTGTTGGCCTCTTTGCCTGCTTATTTACCTACCTCTCTAACTGACTTTCTACTTGTTGAACGAGTGAATATTATGTTAAAGTGAATTTTATAGTGTGGTTGTATTGAAACTTTTTAGATGAAAGAGATTAAGAAAGGATGTATGTCATTTGGTAGCTCATAAGGTCGAATATTTTCTGTTAGTAATATCTGTTAAGAGAAGATAAAGGGGATCTATAGGTTGTATTTGATTTATACAGAAATGTAAATATGTCTGTCTTTATGACCATTTGCAGTGCTGAATGGGTAAATGAGTCTTTCCCTCTATGTAAAATTTTCATACACTTGGAGGTATTCTCTTAGACCTCCCAAGACTGATACTCTGTGAGATGGTACCCTATTTCAATAGAATTGAAACTGAATTGGGCATTGATTTTTCTACTTTGCACTGAGCCCTGTACCAGAAATGGGGAGTGTGTTTTCCCAAGTTTGAGAATCATTGAAATCAGTAGAAAAGTTAATACTGGGGAGAGAGGGTTAATTTTAAGACTCAGGTTTGGCTTTCTTTGACAATCATATATATATACTATGAGTATATACACTATGTGTGTGTGTATATATATATGTGTATGTATATATACACACACACGTGTGTGTGTGTGTGTGTGTATATATATATATATATATACACAGATACAAAGTACACTTTTGATCAGATATAAGGTTTATTAAAGATACATTATTTATGTGGTATCAGGAAGGCATATATACTAATAACATCATTGAGTTAAAAGATAAAAAAATGCTACTGTTACTTTTAGCATTTGTGTTAACTTGGGTTGAGAGAAGAAAGTTTGGAAGTTGTAAACTTTAGACATTCAGCCCCTCAAAACCCTAGTTTTGAATTTCCCTACTGAAAAAACAATAGTATAGTACTAGGTGTAAAGTACAATGTTCCTTAAAACTCTAGTCTCAAAGAAAGACGTATCCTTCCGTCTCTGGCCAGGTAGGGTTTATGTTCTGGGTTCTTGGCCTTGTCACTAGCCCTTTTTAATGCCCTGGTATGGGTCAGTTTTCTGTGATGGCTCTTCTATGTCACTAACAAAACTACTGCTTAGATCTCTTCAGTGTGATCTTATTGTTTTCCTTATTGATTATTAAGGCTAAACTTAATTTGAAAAGACCCAAGTCAGCAGCCTTGGTTTTATCCTTAGATGTGGCCAAATAACATAGAGGCTATATGCATCTCTGTAAAGCTGTCTATAGATAAAAATTGGGTTGTTAGAATTGGAATAATACCTTCACATTTTGTTCCATTATCCCTTTGGGTCTACTGGTAGAATATGAACTTGAGTTCAGAATGGGTAATTTTTCGAAGTGTCCTCTTTCCCAAATGTAAATTCTGTCATTATCTGGGAAAGGGAGTTTAAAAAACAGACAGAGAGGGACAAGGAAAGAGAGAGAGAGAGAGAGAGAGAGAGAGAGAGAGAGAGAGAGAGAGAGAGAATTTTGAACAGTGTCTTTGCTATATTCACCATCTGGGAAGCCTTGATTGATTAGTTTTGGCCTCACCATTAAGTGTCAATATAATCAATGGGAATTACTAGACTAGGGTCATTACATAGATAATTTGCCTGCTGTGTAAATAAAAGCGAAATCGTTTAACTTTTGTGAGAAAGAAAGTGAAAATAAGGAATGACAATTTGTTTGTTAGAGAAAGTGGAGGCCATTGGAATGACAGTTTTTGGAAGTGTGGAGCAGTTTGGCTAAGAATAGGAATGAAGGATATTTTTTTCCAGTTTATCATCGCCTGAGTGAGGAAGTGTTATTCCCTCTCTTGCTTGCATACATTGCCAGTAGTGCCTACTTTACGTATGTAAACATCGGGGAGAGAAGGAGATAGATGTCTGTTACCTGGAGGAGATTTTTTTTTTTTAAGGAAAAACACATTTACACTTTTTTTTGTTGTTGTTGTTTCTCTTTGGCAGGTAAAACAGAAAGGGGCTCATACTCATCTTATGGGAGAGAATCAAACTTACAGGGTTGCCACCAGGTAAGTGAGAATGTCGCATGGGGAAGGATTGAGATGATTAACTTGCTAAAATCAGTTTGTTTTGTAAATTCGATGATGCATTTTAGACTGTGGCACTGAAAGTCTGCCGATGCCTTTTTCTTTTAAAAAGTAATGAAATAACACAGAGCATGGAAGTAATAAACACCTCATCTTTAGGTCTCAGGCATATCAGAATGACATTCACTAGCTTGTTTTTATTTCTTAATCTGTCAGCCAGTACCAGTGGCACTGTTTGCAAACCAGCGATGTCGGTTAAAGTGCTTTTATCAAAAGAGTTTATTTACAATTAAGAACTTAAGAATTTCTTACACTGGAAATACTTTCTGCTGCCATGTGTCAGACCCTGGGTTTGGGTGGCTATTGCCCTAAATTATAGTTTTCATAGGGGCTGTATGATGTTGTGTGAAAACAGGGTTGTACTAAGGGATAAAAATGTCTGTGAAAATATGATTTGTTGTCCCTTTTTGTTTCTGAATTGTTTTTGGCTGGAAGTCAAGGCCAGCAGGCTAACAGCAAAGCCGTCTCAAGGGAAGCATGCGTGAGCTAGAAAAATAAGAGTACTTTAATTAAATAATAAAATGCCAGTGTAATACAAAGGTATAGCATGTGTGTGTTTGTGTCTCTGTGCTCTCTCCATTTGCATACTTTTAACTCTCTAGAGAAAGCCCAGTTCTAAAAATACTATCACTAGCCAAAAGTATAAGCTTTGTTTCAAGACAATTGAGATTTTGTAGATGCTTTCTTTTTAATTTCAGTATCAGTATTAATCATGTGTTTCAAATCTTTTTTTTTTTCTCTCTTTTATTTTTTAAATTTAGGTTTTCTTTTTATAAGTGCATTGGTTTCATACTTTGGAAAACTCTTGATTCAATTTAGTAATCCCCTTTTAATATTCAGAGCTTTCTGCCGTTTTATTATTCACCCAAACAGATTGTATGTTCTTTTTGTGTTGGAACGGGAATGCGTGTTCCCTCGAACCCTCTTCCCCTCCCCATTTTCTTAAATGATCTAGAAAAAAAAAAATCCATTTAAAATTTTTAAAACAACTATTTAATATACTCTGAAAAATGTAAGCCATTTTAGTATTAAACAGAGCCTAGGAAGGAAGTTTCCTTTTCTTATCAGTCGTGTATCAGTGAGGGTGGAATTCTGTGGAGTCTTTTTTTTTTTTTTTCTTTTCCTGGATATATTTGCATTTTTAAAGTTTACTCCTTTGGCCCAGCCACCAGTGCAGTCATAGGCAGCATCTAAAAGATTTGTGGCAGTGAGGGGAATGGTGCTTGGTTAAGATCCTGCTGCACAGGCTGCAGACTACAGTTCATGGCAGTTTGTTTGGAAAGAATTCTGCAGGAAAGAAATTTACAGCCATTCCAGTGCAACGGAAACATCTTTGGAATGTGAGTGCAAATGTTTGGGGTAGATAGCCTGGGCGACAAGCCTCTTAGTGCCGAGTCTCTGGTGTAAAGCTCTCAGTTCCTGCACAAGAGCCTGTTCCTGTGTATCTGGTTGCTGAGGGTCAAGGCAGAGGTCGTTTGAGTTTGGGGAAGAAGAAAGTTGACAACATCCTTCCTTTTTGCAGATGGTCATGGCAGAGGTCTCTGTTTTGCTGGGCCTCTTTTTCTGGTCAATGAAAGAATAGGCTTCCTCGCCCCTGTATCCTTTCTTACTAATAGGAATTGGCGTGATTCCTCACAGACACAAAGATTTCCTCTGCTGAGTAAGTGTGAGGCCCCTTAACTTGTGAAAGCATCCTCCAGACCGGGGAGTCTGTCTCTGTGTGTGCATGCACGCAGACCTTCCCTTGGGTGGTGGGAGATACTTCCCTCGGGTGAAACCGAAGTTAATTTTTTTGGCAAGCACAAGGTGAGAAATGGAAAGGGGCAGAGGGTGGAGTATAGAGGTGGACGGACTGGCATGTGATGGCTGAATTTCTGGGCCATGAGAGGTTCATTTTGAGACATTCATGTCCAGGAGAATTCTGTCTAAGATAGGAGTATGAGGGCATATGCTTTTCTGAAAAAATCTTCATGATAGAAATGTGCAGTGTGGATTCTTTCATTCTTATTTCTGCTTCATGATTGTGAACCTTGCAAGAATTATCTTTATGCTTAACATGGTCTTAGCAGTATCCATAGAAAGTGTGATCACTTATGGATAAATAAAAGAGCGAAATTTTGGAAATAGTCTGATTTAGGAAATAGGGGCTGGGGATGGATGAAAATGTATGTATTATGAATTTCTGCTTTCTGTGAAATTTGAGAATAGAGCAGACCATAGTGTTATCTTCCAGTGAATGAGTTTCTCTGGTGCCGAATTGTTGTGTTTTTTTTTAATTCCTGTCTCCAACACCAGCTATGCAAACCAAAAAGCAAGGCAGATTCTCGGTATCTTGGGCTTCAAGTCTAAATAGCAGATCACAGCTGAAATGATTCCTCACTGTGTGGCAAGGTGAGTGACTTGCATGAAGGAGAGGCTTTTGTTTTCTCCTGTCTACTCCACTGTAGAGAAGCAGGATGGAAAACCTTTAGGTGATATGCCCCACGGAGCACCAAAAGCTGCTTCATTGTATTATAACAAATGTATCCTGTGGATTTATGGGATAAGCACTGGTACACGTGAACTTGCTTATTCCGGTCCCAATGGCCTTTTGTTCAGTGTAGAGAAACAGCGGTGGTGGCAAGCAACAGGTAGCGAAATGCTGTCTTGGAAAAATGTATATTGTTTAAAAAATGTATCAGGTTCAAATTTTATATTTGTATACATTATGTTGCTCTTGAGGATTTCACACTAATAGTGATAGACGTGTCTTTTTAAAAGGTGACTATTTTATCTGAAAAATGAAAGCCAGCAGGTTCTTTATTATCATTTAAGTTATTTTCAGTAAAAATAGTAATAGGATAATAAAAATTTACCAATACATTCCTACATAAAATTATCAGATATAAACATAGTGACTTTTTCAGACTTTTGAAATTGTATAGAAAATGAACCAATAGACAAAACCAAAGCGGCCAAACAGACTTATTTTAGTTCTCACTAAACATGGCAGAACTAATTTAAATCCAATTGGGGTACGGAAATCACACCCAGACTTAAAATGTTCTTGCCAAATTGCAACCTCATACTACTTTACTGGCAGAGAAAATAAAATTTATAATGGAAAGTCTGACAGAAATGAAAATGAACGGAAAGAGAGTTTTTCTCAGGACAGTCTAACCTTAATATGATAACCAATAGCTAATATACCTAATGGGCATCACTGCAGGGGACAAAAGGAAAAATATGTCATTTGCTTTTGGCCTCTTTTACTGTTTTGATAGGATGTTTGGCGATCGTCAACTTTTTTTTTATCTTGCTGAGACCTTCTGTTTTTGAATGAGATGATGATGTCAACACAAATGATTGTTATTAAGGCAGAAGTTTTTTCTCCTTAAATGGAAATATAGCCCAAGTCTAATGGAGTAGGTGTGTGTGTGTGTGTGTGTGTGTGTAATATATGGAAAGCCTGGCCCTATCTGAGACCAGGTATGACTTCGGCCTGAGCTTTCCTTACAACTCCCCAAGTAGTTCTAATGTGCAAAGTTTGGTGATTTTCTAGAATGTTCTGTATCTATAGGAATATACTCTAAAGATTTGTGTTCAAAATCTGGTTTTGACGCAGACCTTGAAAAAGCTTTTAGGCTTCTTGCCTTAATTTGATTATTCAAGACCTACTAATATATTACATATGTACTTCCATTTAACGAGCAATGAAAATTAGTGATAGGCTGAAAATCAGTAAGATGCCTGGAAATCTTCATATAAAATTCCATAACTGGATGTTTCAGTCCCTAGCTTATATTCTCTAGGGAAGTCCAAGGCTATAACCTCACCCACATTCTTTTTCTTCCTCAGCAAATAATCAGATAGGACTGTGCTGATAAAGTTATTTGAGGTTTAGATCTTAAAACCAACAAAATTTAAGAATTAGGCCCAATTTTGAATATCTTGTTAAATGTCAGTAACTGTAAAGCCATAGAAGAAACAAGTCTTCTCTATATGTAATTCAGTTTCCTTGTACACCTGGTCATTTTTGATTCATTGAAATGAAATGTATAGTTGGTTCAGAAACAAGTTGCCTTTTTATGAATTAATTGTTTCTTTCCATTTTTATTTTTTGATACAAAAAGAATGGCAAATCATACAATTTAAAAACCTTTGGCCTCTTTAAGTTTTTCTTATCTCCAATGTCCTCATAGAAAGGCTATAAGCAAAAAAGGCATGAAATCCTTTTGGTCTTTTTGAGAAAATAGCTATTTAGGTCTTGTGTAAGCAGAAATACCTTTTGTTTTTTAATTTGACATTGGGCTTAAGTGTTTCTTCACAGGGAACATGCTCTCTTGGACCCTCTCCCTCCCAGGGCCTGCAGTGAGTGTGTACTGCTCCTCTGTGCTTCTGCCTTAGCGCTCTGCTTCACTTCTATAGCACTTTGCAAATCTGCCATTATTTGTTTGTTGAATGCTGGTCTCCACCTGGATTCTGTGGTCCTGACAGGGGCTGTGTCGGTTGAGTCTTGCACGGTGTGGACCCTGTGCCCAGCAGAGTAAAGACTGTGATGGCCTAGTGTTTATTTCCCCAGCATCACTTTTAGGAATCATTCCGAGGGTACAGTCTGAATAGCAATGTATGAGAACCACATAGTGGGCGTCATTTTCATGCCTGTGAGAACCAGAAAATCATATTCTCTCAAAGGAAGTCCTTTGGAAGCCAAGCCCTTCATTCTGACTTGCTCTGCAGGCCCTGGAATGACCCAGAGGCAATATCACGGAGAGTCACTTGTCACTCACTTTTCAGGGGCTCAGTACTCGCCTGTGGCCTCATTGTTCTAGGCCTGAACGTTCTGAAAGGAGATGATGAGGGAATTATAGATACTCTGTGTTTCTGGGGAGTGTGTTATTGGAACCAAAGGTCAGAATCCAGGCCTGTCTGTTTGAATGTTCCTTTTGAATGGATGGTGGCACAGAATATTTAAAGTCCTGACAGTTTCAGACATCACAGGACCTGAATTTGCAGTGGGCTTGCCAGTGTGACTCTGACCCTGAGGGCTGTTTTTTGAGCAGCAAGACATTAGTTTTGGGACATTGCTGTGGTTGCACCTCCTCTTTCAACAGCTACCCAACACCCACTAAATAGGATAATGGAGCTATTCTTTTACTACATTAGTTAACAAGTATTTATGGGCCCTCTAGCCTCGGGTTAGATACTACTGAGAAAATCAAAAGGATGCTCATATGCAACCTCCCTTCAATCCCCACCAGCAGCCTTGAGGCTCTTAAGGAGGAGAATCAAGCTCCATTTATCTAATTAAACATTTTTTTAATCTTACAGTGTACATTTTTAACTACTCACAAAAGTTGACAAAACAAGAAAATGAAGTTCATACATTCACCATTTAAAAAGTTGTTAATATTTGTTATATTTGCTTCATGTTTTTAAATGTATGTATTTTTCAGTGAACCATTTTTAAGTGGCATATCTAATGATCTCACCTCTAGATTTTTATCATGTACCTCTTAAGATTAAGGACATTTGCCATTTAATTAAAATATGATTACCCTTAACAAAATTAACAATAGTATACTAATTAGTACCCAATCTGTATTCAAATTTCTTTACTTTGTCCTATGAAAATGTCTTTAATAGCTTTTAGAGAGGGCATTGCATTTATGAGTGTATTTGGTTTCCATGACTCTCTATACTTTCTTTTAAACTAGACCAGTTTGTCATTTGTTTTTAATATATTTTTTTTTATTTATTTATTTTTGACAGAGAGAGAGAGAGAGAGAGAGAGAGAGGTACAGAGAGAGGTACAGAGACAGAGAGAGAGAGAGAGAGGTACAGAGACAGAGAGAACTGAGGGAGCTCCCAGCTCAGCATATGGTTCCGCACAGGCCCGGGCCGGGACTCAATCCCTGGTCCCTGGCGCTGCAAAGTGAGCGCCCAACCCACTGAGCCATCCTGGCTTCCCCAGTTTGTCATTTTTTTTTAAACGATATTTTTCTTTAGGTCAGTTGTTTTCAAAAATATACCTCCCTTCTGGAATTGTTGGATTATTTCTTTGTGGTGCTATTTAATTTTCTACTCTTGTGTCACTCATCTTGCCTACAAATTGGAAATTAGGTATAAAGCCTTTTTCAGATGAAAGTTGGCCTGAGTGTTTCATAGGTGACACTCTGTGCTTCATATTGTATTGCATCTGGAAGCATATGTAATGTTACATTACGTTGCTATTGGTAATGCTATTCATCACTTGGTAAAAGTGGTATCTGACCCCCATCTCCCCATTGTAAATAAACCTTTCCTTTTTGCAATTAGTAAACAATCTTTGTGTTGACCCTTTAGCACAGGGCACTTATCCCTGTTCCCCCCAAAACTTTGGTATGGTGGTTTAGCATGCATTAATGATTCTTGCCTGAATCGTAGGTCTTTGAACTAATGGTTTTTATTTTCATTTATTTTTATTTCTTTTTAAGAGTTACTGTTTGAGAGAAGGTGAGAGAGAGAGAGAAAGAGAGAGAAAGAGAGAGAGAGAAGGGGAGGGCTAAAAGCAGTCTTCATAGTTGTACATCATTAGTTGTGAGTAGTTTCACTCCACACAGGTGGATGTGGGGCCGCATGGGGCAGGAACAGAACTGGGGCCTTCTGCATGGGAGGCAAGAACCTTTACCGCCATCCTGGTGGTTACCAGTTGTGTCACAGTTCAGCATACGCACATCTGGGGCCGGGATTTGATCTCTGGACCTCATGGTTTCAAGGCAAGTGCTCAGTCTTTTGGGCTATCCTTTATGGGTTTCTGAAACTCCATCATTCATTTTACATTTATGGTTGACGTTATTCTGTAAAGAACGTCCTTTTGTTGTTCATTTTAGCATTGTCAGTTTAAGTGCTTCATATGCATATAAGTATAAGGTTAATAATCCTTGCGTTAAGTATGATACCATACCTGGAGGAAACTGGAAGTGTTAAAGCCTTCGTCAAATCACATAAGGTATGTTGATAAGAAAAATATTTATGGTTCAGGCTAATGGTCACAAAAGCTTTAATTGTGGGAAGAAGGGAATTATAGGTATTTTCATTGTAAGCTAAATTCTAGTGTTTTGTTTGTTTGTTTGCTTTGCTGAAATTTGGAACTTTATGACAATCTTTGTACTTCTACCAGTTAGATTAATTTTGCCATAAGCACTAGAGTTTCTTTAGGTTCTCGTTGCCCCTCTCTATTCTAGTAATTATTCTTAAAGATCTCACAAGTTTGACCACCACTGACTGATTGACTGTGTCTAGTGCAACGGTCCCTAGACTTTTCGGTACCAGACAGTAGTTTCATGGAGGACAATTTTCCATGGACAAGGCATGGGGGGCGGGGGGGAATAGTTTTAGAGAGAGGGATGATATGGGAAAGTGGTGAGGACAGAGTGGTAAGTAAAATAATGGGTGGGCCACACGTGGCCTAAAATAAGTGTCAATTTTTATTTAAAGTCAGCTACTAGATGCAGCTTAATTGTCACTTGCCACTCCCTGATAGGGTTTTGATATGAGTCTGCAAGTAATTGATTTATCATGGTCTCTGTGCAGTCAAACCTCTCTGCTAACGATAATCTGTACTTGCAGCCGCTCCCCAGCACTAGCATCACCACCTCAGCTCCACGTCAGATCATCAGGCGTTAGATGCTCATAAGGAAGATGCAATCTAGATCCCTCGCATGAGCACTTCACAATAGAGTGCACACTCCTATGAAACTCTAATGCTGCCACTGATGATCTAACAGGAAGTAGAACTAAGGCAGTAATGCGAGTGATGGGGAGCAGTTATAAATACAGATGAAGCCTCGCCCACTCTGGCTGCTCACCTCCTGCTATGCAGCCTGGTTCCTAAGGAGCCATGGACCACTCACTTCCTGTCTGTGGCTGAGGGGTTGGGAACCCTTTGTCTAGTGGGTGCTGTGATGCTCAGTGAGCTTGCTCTCCAGGATCCTTGAGAAAGTGGTTCCAGCCTCTTTCCTAGCCCTTTCACAACCCAGAGATGGCTGATGAGTGAATGTCAAAATGAGTGAATTTCTACTTTAGTTTGGGTTTAATCTAGAGGACACCTGGGGAACTAACATTAGGTGCCAGAATAAACCTCCAAGGTCATTGCTATGATTCGTATTTAATAATTAAGAAAATGATGCTCAGAGCAAGGCAACCCAAGGTCTTACCTCAAGCCCATTTCAGAGCCAGACTTTGAACTCTGAAATGTCTGATTCTAAAGCCAGTGCTTTTCAAATTGGGCTTCCTGCTGCCCAAGTGTGCAATGAGATGTCTAGGCTCAGAGGTTTTGTGGTCTGGAAAACCACTTTTGGTAGATGGCAGGCCTACCACGGTGCCTGGAACAGAGTAGCCTCACTCAGGTCTGCTGACGCAGTTCATGCGGGCAGGCAGAGAAGAGGGTGGGTCGCACTGCTCCTGAACACCCAGCCTTTAAAAAAAATAATTAAACCACATGTATCTATATGAATAAATATTCAGCAACAGCCTCAAAATTTGCATATGCAATTTCATTAAAACCAATGAAGATTCCCTGTGAAAAGGCTGGGGTAGAATATGCCAATTCATATTTTAGCATGAATGCTTTCCTAAAAATGTATAGATTATACTTGGTCCTTGCTTTTTGTGCAATGTGAGCAGAGTATGATTTGATATTACATGAACTGGGGTTCATCGTAGATCAAATTAGTTTTCCAAAAATACAAAAACTACTTAGAATGAAATTCTGTAAATACCTTTAAGAGGCTCTTAAATGTAGCTCAATAATTTTTTGATGATGGCATTTAATTCATATGTTGTGAAATAAATGAAATGACAGGCATGTGTTAGAAGCATAGGCAAGTCTTATCCAGCAGTTCAGGATAGCTAGTGCATAAAAGATCATTAAAATTGCTTTCAGATGGTTTTTATGAGGCACCAAAGAAATGCAGTCCAGATATCCAAACCGAAATTTTACCAGAATCTTGGGATTAAGTTCTTTTTTTTTACAAAAATTATTCAGGGATTTTAATAGCTACCCACAATTAGAACTACAATTCATCTTTATATTTTTGATATGTAAAGAGGAAGGAGAAAACCAATGAAGGACTAAACAAATGTTTTGACACTGAGGTATATTTAATAAAGTTTAATGTTGAAATATATCTGCTTTGCATATCTTTCAATGAGAAAGACAACATACAATTCAGCATCAGGAAAACTTGTCAAGATAAAATGGCAGTAATAGTCCTTTAACTACGATCATGCTTGAAATGATTCTGTCATTAAGAAAATGTCTTCTGAAACTCTTCCAACTGAAACCCCAAGTTAAAGTAGTAAGAGCACTTCAAGGTACCAATAAAACCTTTAATTGTTTTAGAAATAAGTACATTAGAGAGGAACAGCTATTGAGTCTGATGAGGTGCCTGAGACTGGTAATCTGCTTAAAGCCAAAGAACCCCGTCCTTTGAAAACTGTGTGTGTGTGTGTCTCCTGAGTGTGTAGGTGGATTTCTCTACACATACTCTCACTGATAAAATAATCTGAGCTTGATAAGGCATGGGCCTTTTATGTTCAATTTGTTACCTATTATCTAATAGAAGTAGTTCCTTGGGACAAGAAATCCGGCAAGAATACATAGTTACATTTGCTTTAGCATTTCTAACACAAATGTGTTTTTCATAGTATGATATTTATTTTTGTCAGACAGTTTTGTACTTAATGAAGGGAGAAGTCAAACTTTGGTGGGTAGCCTCTTGAGCCTGGTACTTCTCCAGATTTCACTGAACAGAATATATCATCACTGTCATATTCTTATGTGTTTGTTTTTTTTAATGAAATCTATATATCCCTTGATTTATTAACCGCTCTTTTCAAAAGATATTTTCCAGTGAAAGCTTTCTATGACATTTTAAAAAGTAACATGGTATAACTTATTTTTCAACCCACCTCAGAGCCATGTTTTAGTGAATTTGGGACAATAACATCAGTGATAAGAAAGTAATTAAGGAAGAACATCACTGAGGTTTTCAAGCAGTAACCATCTTCTAGAGCTCTAGATGTGGGGGTGTCTGTGTGTTGGGGTTTGACTGTGCATGCACACACAACAAGACAAGCTCATTTGCACCATGATAATGAACAGCAGGGCACTGAATCTTTTTAGTTTTATTGGTATTGTATATAGTAAGTTATTAAATTTCATATCTGTAATATACCTGCAGTAAAGTAACAAAACATTGCTGCACTTAAGGAACATGTGTATGTGGTACAGTGCCCTCCCCTATCATTTCAGCCCCCCACCCCCAACAGCTGCCTACAGATTTCAAGATCCATTGTATATATTCCCTTGAGTCCCCCTCTAATAATCGAGACACATCTGCCATTGCAGTATTATAGGCATATGTAGTTTTATTGAAAACTATACCTGTAAAAAAATTAAATAACTTCTACCTCAATTAAATTGGCGAGCTACCTTTTGCAAAGATCATATTGCAGACCTCCCGAGACTCAATGAGTTCATTTTATTCTTATATTACAAATTACTAAATATGTTATTTTTATTTAGCCAAGTAGCTAGCTTTTTTCATACTTTGATGATAAGTCACTGTCATCTATTCTAACTTTGGTTTTCCTTTTCCCCCTTACCTTTACATAATTAAAGAAAATACCATGTAAGTTTTATGAAGGAAAAATTACGTGTCTGGCTACAGTAAACACAGGATCGGTAAAGTCAAAGGGAAGGAACCCAGCATGTAGCTCTAATTCTTAAATGATTATTAAGTGAACATAGAGTTATGAAATGAGGATCAGAATTTTAGCTCATCATGTGCCTTGATAGAGATTTTTGCAAGCTTCTTTGAGATCCATTTCATCATCATACTGGCAGAATGGGAAATAGTAAGGAATGAGTTAGGAGATTATATAAGCATCTGTAGGTAGATTTCTATTGACTTAACTGCTTCACCATAATAATTTCATTTTGTTGCATATTGGGTCAGTTATGAATGTGTACAAAATATTTTTATGCAAACAAAAATAATGGTAAAATAGTTTTTTGAAATAAAACATTTTATGAGCATTATTTTATTCTTACTTAATGTATTTAGAGTTCTTTATATAGTTAGTTATTCAAAGTAAGTTTATAAATTTGATTCATATTATCATAGAAAAATTTAGACAAGATGTCTACTACATGAAAAGGAAGAAACCTGTATAGCCTTTTGGGAGAATATGAAGGGTCCTCATTACATAGATTCTTAGAAAGAAAGAATGTTTTGTATTATACAGAAGGACTCTGTGTGAATGGACTGAGGGGATGCAGGGTGGATCCCTATCCTCAAAGTGAGTGTAGACTCAGAAAATAGATGCACTAATATGAATCATAAGGTGGATAGTTTCATTGGATGAAGTCACATACAAATATTAAGTGATAGTTGCTGTAGAGAGCAAGAATATCAAGAAGCATATTGATCACCAGTTAGGAATAAAATCATTACATGTATAAATGATGGATTTTCTTTTTTTTATAAGACTATCTATTAAAATTAGTTGTTATTTGGTTCTACTGGGCATTATTTGGGCCTATGAGTTTATGCTCAGTCTGTAATCAGCTGTGATATTTTTTGCCTTTTTCATGGTTCACAAGAATTCAAATGGGGATAAGAGGTTGAGTCCTGTATGGGAACATTGCTTTCAGTTAGGATTCAGAACCTCAAGGTAATCATAATTCAAGATTTTTGAAGGATTTTAACTTTCTAAGTTGTCAATAGAAAAATACCTTATAAATTCTAAACACACTTTCCTAACAAAACTCATGCCTAAGTTGGGGAGTACAACTTAATGTAGGTCATACCACTCCTTTGTACTTTCTGCCCTTGAATATGACTCACTCCTATGGCAATATCTATTACCAGTATTTTTGAACTGTCAAGTCCTTTGATCACATTGAGCTCTGCATCTCTAGAACTTGTCCTGTGCAGAAGAACTGGTACAATACAATGTCAGTGGTAAAAGTTTTGCTATGGACAGTGACATGTGGCAAAGATAACTGTCAACGGCTACTACTACTAGACATCATACCTTGAGGAGTCTTTCTGTATGCCTGCCACTTATCTGTTTTAACCAAAGAAAAGTCAATAATATGGACCTATTCTTCACTTAGCTGTTCCCACTTAGCTATCAAGGAATATTTGCTTGAATTGTTTTTCAGAGTGTAAGTCCTGGGTGTCATTTTGTAAGTGGAAAGAATATTATGTTTGGGGTTTAGTATGTGGGGGAAGGGATTACTCACTAATATCTAGGAGAACTTGTTTCCTACTCCCTTTTGCAGATAACACATACACCCTACCATACTTGGCCTCCAGAGTGTCTTCATTTCATACTTCATTGCAAAGCAGATTTTTCATCTCATTATATCATAGATATCTGTACTATCCTCTAACATTTTACACTGTGCCGTCAGAAGCTCACAGATGTCAAGGTTGAGGCTCTTATGGAGTTCCATTTAATATATCCCTCTAAGTTACCTAGTATAAGTAATTTTCTTTGTGATGCAGATATTTATAGGTATTACTTAGAAATAGAATGCAGACATACTAAATTAGCACTGTAGAACCTCAGCCATCATTCAGAACATTCCAGAACACTCAACAATTATATATTCCACCACATTTTCATTGGAGTGTTCAGTAAATCTTTATTATGAAAAAGCACTCTATGCCCCACCCCCAAGATTGTATCACTATCTTAGTAGAGGGATTGAGCTAATGGTATAATCCCCTAACTTGAGATTTTAACACATAACTTTTCAAATTCATATTCTTACATCTATTCAGATAGATTTTTCAAGAGGCTAGAGTTTTGCAATTATCAATTAGATAATTCATCTAAGGCACTGTGTATTTTTACCTTGAATTTTATTGATTAAACATCCCCTCTTGATTAATTCTTTCATCTGTGTCCATTGGTTTGGTGACTGACCCTCTGAGACTCTTATGTCTTCTTTACCCCATAAGCCGTCACTCTTCAGATTTCATCAGTTCTGCTTTCTCTACCAATAAGTCTGGCTTGCCCTTAACGCTCCCAGTCATGACTGTTGCTCTCTCTACTGCTCTGCTTTCCTCCATCCCTACATTCTCCCTCACAGTGGGCCCTGGCGTTACTGTCTTCACCAAGCCCACATGCTGAGACAACCGTGCTTAGCATCCCTCCATGTACAGGCTCTTGATACCTTGCTCCCTGTCATAGCCTCCAGGCTTGTCCTTCACACTTGCTACTCACTTCCTGTATTCCAGCCATGCTGAGCTGTTTGTAGTTCCCTCCAGGGCATTCTCATCATTCTGTCTTTACAAGAGCCATCCATTGACCTGCATTGTCTTCATCCTGCCAACCCTTTTCCCTTACATTCCTTTTACCAACTAACTCAACCTCTTTGTCCAAGAGTCAACTCATACATTGTTTCCTCCAGGGGTCCTTGTTGTCACAGCCAGGCCAGAACTAGATGTCTCTCTTCTGTGCACTGATAGCCTGTGGTACATTTCTCTATTCTAAAAATTTCACACTCTCTACATCCAGAGAAGACCAAGGGCTATCCCTGTCATCTCTATTCCCAGTGCCTTCCAGGGGACACTCACGTGTGTGTTTGCTCGAGAGTTAGCAGATGGATGAGTAAATGAATAAATGAATCAACAACAGAAACAAATTTTGTAACTTGTGGACAAGTGACTTACATTTAATCACTTTTATGTAAATTTCTTGTCTTAATCATGCCAGTGACTCAAAGGAGATAGAACTATTCTTAATCCCCATTTTATTGATAATGAAATGGAGACTCAGAGCAATTTTGTCACTATTTATAATAGTAAGTGGCAGAAATGGAACTAGCAGGTGACATTCTCTGCTTCTGGATTTACCTCTTTCACTTCTATAACCCTGAATAAAGTTGGTGAAGCTTTTTATTATAATAAGTAGCCCACAGAGTCTTCTCACAGATGGTTCCAGCTCTCTTCTCTCTGTTATTTTGGGGGTCATCCAGCTTATTAGCCTTTTTCTGTCAGTAAGAAAGACTACGTTTCTAAAGAGGGTATGATGAACCCAGGAATCTCTATATCAATAGCATTGTCTTTCGAAAGCCAAAAGACAGTATTTTGAATGTTTCCCATAAGTTACTACAAATTGTATATGACATGGTGCACATTTCCTATTATTGTTTACTCGTCTGTGGTAGGAATTCTTTGCAGCTCTGGTTTGAAAGGACCATGTGTCCACCTGAGGATGAAAGGCCTGGAAACCCAGGCTAAAATGCAATGCCAGCTGCATCTTACCCCTGGGGTTCTCCCTCCCTTTACTCTCCCTGGTATATCTTGCTTGGACAGGGTGGGTAAGAACAGGGAAGAAGTAGGTACATTGCATTGACCATGATGTGTTTCTTCATATTTCCTCCATGTGATTCTTTTTCGGATAACCTTAAGGTAGGACAGGAAAAAAATTAATAATGATAATGAGTTTAGCTTTTGTTTATAATATTGTAATCCTTAAGGATAGAATGTTAGAGAAAGAAAGGGCCTAAATGGTACCCTTTGCCCAATGCCACCTTGTAGCAAATGGGAAGCTAAGGCTCAGAGGTGTTCAGAGACTTGTCACTGCCACATGGCACTTCTGACTCATGGCCCCACACAGAACAGTTAAGATTCCAATAGCGTGTGACACTGAAATTTTTCCTTGATGTCTTTGTAGCCTCAATTCCAGAGAACACAGGGCCCTATACCATGAAATAATAGCCAGGAGAAGCTGGAAATACATCCTGAAGAAATCTCTAAAAGAGTGTCCCTTTGTTCAGCTACCACTGAGATGCATTGTCACAGAGCCAGAGGGTGCCGTTTGCTTGTAAATACTGAGTTTTTGAAATGTCACTGTAACACTGTAAAAATGTTGTCTCAAAAGGTTGCCAACGTGACAGAATCCCTACGTTGTGAATACCAGCCAACACAAGTGCTCATAAATGACAGGAATAAAATATACTTGACTAAGTCTATAATAATCACTGATAACACTGTTTACTCTCAGTGACCAGGAGCTGTGAACTTGGATAAAAAGTGCGTGGTACAGATATCATTAATGTGTCTGAGCCTCTAGCCATTCCAGAACATTTTGATGGAAAAGCTTCCTAAATATGTAAAAGCGTTACAGTAAGTAAGAAGCAAGTGTGCAGGATCGGTGTCAGGCAGCCCTAACGGAGCTGGAGAGAGCCTTGACTCTCTGCAGCACCCAGAGGACTGACAAGGCCTCTGCTGTTCTGGTCAGAACCGAACTGGGAGCCCAGCTGAGCAGAGCAGGCCATTCATTCTGTTTTTGATAAACGTGATTCCTAGAAGGTCCATTTGTCTCCAGAAAGAGCCCACACACATGCCATGTTCTTGAGAGAAAGAGAACATGCAATGAACTTAGAGATTAAAACCTCAGAGCTACGTAGGCTGGATCCTATGAGAACCTGAACTAGATTTCCATTGAAGAGGATCGGATAGGTAGTGCGGCTCCCTCCAGTCCTAATACTTCTATAGCCCAGGCTTTGTCTCAGTAATCGCTTTTTCCTCTGGGGAAATGATTGCCACCTTCTTGCTTCTGTCCTAGCATTAAAGTGGTGCCTGGATATCGGGTTCTAAGAGGAGATATACAAGGTCACAAGCCGGTGCCCCTTAGCCCCTGTGATGTGGTTATTCTCATGCGCCAAGCAGCTCTGATACCAGTCTTTCCAGGAACTCTCACGGGACATTGGAGACTGTATTGCAGAGGGCTGGACCCTCCCAGTTTTTCAACTGGTGACAGAGAGATCCAGCTGATGAAAGAAATAGAGAAGTGACATAGCAGTCCCAGGAGATGTTCTCATCACTGCCCTAAAGTGGTTCCTGGGGAAGAACTGGGGCTGCCTCCTTGGTTTTCACATGTGTGCAAAATACTTTTTCTTGACACATTTCTTTGTTTGATTCATTCTCAAATGTATTCATTCTCTCTCTCATTGCTCTCTCCACTAAGAATTGCTTTTAACTAAAAATAAAAGGCTGTATTCTATATTAGAAATACTCAGTGTTGATGAGATTTGGGGGGAAATTACAAAATTACCCACTGCAAATTGACATTGGTCAAATAAATTGTGACAGTTATTCTTCTTGGATTTTTATCCTTATGGGAGTATTTGTAAGAAGGAAAAAGCTCTGTCAGAAGGTGCCCATTTCAGTATGAGCTAGAACAGTGGTGAAGAGTTTGAAGTGATCTGCGTGTGCAAGGCTGTGAGATGATGGCATTCATGAATAGGGTCTGTGTGGGTGACAACACAGCTTTCTGAGAGTTTGGGCAGAGGAGGGAATGGGGGTGCCCCACGCCCTTAGGAGCTGAACGGTTGGCCTGGCAATCTGGTGACATGGTCATCCTGCCCTGCCATGGGGATTCCCTGGAGGGGGACCACTGTGCTTCCCAGGACACCTGGCAGCTGGTGGGAGGCAAGCCTGCTGTTGTGGTCTGACTGATGGGGTGTAGGTGTGGGTGTTGAGACATGTGGTTGGTCCTGGGCTCTGTCCTGGCACAGCCCTTGCTTGTGGGTCATGAATGCAGACATGCAGATTGAATTGCTTCTTACATTTCCTTCAGAGAAAGACAGCTTTGTCTCGCAGGGATGAGCTGGCGGGCAGTAGCCGAGTGGACATGCTGCAGCCTGGACACCCTGAAGCAGGCCCTGACCCCATCCCTGCAGGCTTTGATAGTGGAGTGCCCCCGAGGACCTGAGGGCTGAAGCAGAGTGAGGAGAGCCTGGACAAGAAAGGATACTTACCCCATCTCTATCCACTCTCCCCACTTCTTTTCACTCTTCAGTGACCTTTTCAAAATTATTTCATTTACTTTATTTTACAATATAAGACAGCTTATTTTTATTATTGAATTTATTGGGGTGGCATTGGCTGGTAATAATTACATAGGCTCCAGGGATCCAAGTCTACAATACGTTGTCGATGTGTTGCATCGTGTGCTCACCACCCAATCCGTTCTTTCGTCACCTTGTATTTGATGCCCCCACCCTATAGAATCATGGTGGGTTTGGAATAGCTGAAGAAGGACGACTGAATAAAAGTGGTCAGCACCCACGGTGGCTGTGGCAGATCTCTGCTTCATTAGGGTCAGCTTCAAGAAGCTCTATTTTGTTAAAATTCATCTTTATTTCAAGCAGTCATCTGCTGCTTGGACTTCTCCATTGCAGGGAACAGCCACGGATTTGATCTACCTACTTTGGTTACCTCTCTTGCTTTTCTTCTCATTCCTCTGCTTCTAGCCAGCTGCTCTTGTAGAAACCAGGGAGGAGTAAAAGAGTAGGAGGGAGACAGGTATGTTTCCTCTCTGTGGGGACAAATACCTGTCAGGATCAGAGGTGGCTCCATAGTGAACTTGGCATTTAATTATTACGTCAGAGTGGATATCTTTGAGCTTATGAGTTAGCTAATTAAGAAAATAAGTGCAAGATTTGGGGAACTCACTCTGCAGATCCCCTGAGTTTCTTTCTTTAGCTTTACTTCCAGATCCATGCCACCTTCATCCCCCACTTTTAATATTTACTTAATCATTCAAGCTTAGAATCGCAGCCTCCTCTCCCAGGATCTAGCCCCCCGTTGCCCCCTGGTGGTTATAAGGGGAAAAGACAAGATGGAGGATGGGGTAAAAGCTGAGTTAGGTGGATCGTTTTGCTTCTTCTTCTCTAATACATATTTCTAGTTACGGTACCTTTAATGGGTATCAATATAATTTAGTCTTAATGTGAACCAGCTCTGAATTGGTTAGATTATCACTGTGTTTTCTTTTGGGTCATTTTGTTCAGAGATTTCATTCCCTATTCTTGCTTTCTACATTTCTTTGGTTAGATTTTTGTTTCTAACATATTGTATTGACCAGAGCCTTTATAACAGTACTAGTAGCACTAGGGTGACTCTGTCTGTCTGTCTGTCTCCTCCCTCTCTCTCTCACACACACACACACACACACACACACAGAATAGTTGAAGACTACACATTCTGTCACTTCATGAACTGGTGTGAGCAGCTCTGGGAAGGGCTGTGATTTTCTAGGCAAGCTGATTAGCCAAGAACTTGTCACCTCCGTTGCTGCTCACTGGCCTACTGGGTGTGAGCGTGCCTTCCAATTGACAGCTGTCTGTTGTCAAAAGGCCATCGTTCCTCCGTTCAGTTGAACTGAACACAACAGAGACCTCTGCAGAGCTCAGCGCGGCTCTTACAGGGTTGCCCTGGCTGCCAGCCCTCAGACTCAGACTGCAGCATAACTGAAGGGCTCAGGAAAGGATGTTGAACCGTTGACCATATGGGGTTGGTGTATTTTGGCAAAAAGCCACTTTTTGAAGTGACTGTAAGTCCATCCAGGTAGAGGAAGACAGGAGATCTGTTGCATGATGAATCAGGCTGGTAGAGTGTGAGATGTCTTGGTGTAGCACTTGGCCACGGGCTTTCAGCTGATGTGAGTCTACGGAATTAGGGTGACAAGTTCGTTTTCAGGATAGATCTCATGTTTCAGGTGGGGCTAGACAGAAGCAGGAGCATATCTTCATTGTGGGATCACATAATAGTGTTCTCGTTGAAGGTCATAATGGCACACTTGGCTTGTATATCAAGAGTAATTCTTGGAATGTGCATGGTTTTAGATGAGGTGTTATTCTCTTTTCTCAGCCAAACTTGCCACTGCCCTATTTGTGGCAGGTTCCAGAATCTCCCTGACATTATAGCCCGTGTATGACGTAGTTCATGGAATGTATGGCTAACCCTACCAAAACATGGACTGCCTCTCTAGCCCATTTCCTATAAGTTAGAGTATCAAGCTGGACTTCTATAATAGGGAAATCACTTAAATTGTTACACACATTTCAGCCTGGGAGTTGCCTCATCACAGTGTCTTCCAGTGAGGCGCGACTATTTGAGCTTCTACTGGGACTGGCATGGCATGTGGACATGCAAGGCTTAGTTTGGATTGAAACACATCAGGGGTACTTCCTAGTTTTGGAAATGATTTAGTTCAAATGATAAATTAAGTTTAATGTTAAGTTTAACAGGAAGAAAACATTTCATTGCATTCATTTGCAAAATTTGTTTAGAAAGGGGCAGTGTGTGGGAATATTGAATACATTACTTTTACTTAACCTTGCTTTACTTCGTTCCTATTTGTTATTTGCAACTTAACAAACCTTTGTCTGTGAACCTGGCTGAGAGACATCTGAGAAACCTTGGGTAATTTGTTTCAATCTCTTTATACTCTAGTGCTACATACATGTGGTTTTATTTGGGGGGTAATATTAGAGAAAGATATTAGTATCATTAAACTACTTGCATAAAATTCAGGTAAGTGTTATAGATAAGAACAACTCCTTTTCTAAATTGTCCTATGTAGACTAAGGAGTGATTGAGCAGAATGTTTAGAATCTGACAGCTCCTAAGCTGGAGGTCAGTTAACTGAATTCTTTTTTTTAGATTTTTATTTTTATTGTTTTTGACAGAGAGAAAGAGAAGGGGGAGGGCCCAGAACAGTCTCCATAGTTGCACATCATTGGTTTTTCCACGTAGATTCATTCCACAGGTGGGCGCAGGGCTGCACAGGCCAGGAACAGGGCTGGGGTCTCACCCCGGTGAAAACTGAACTGGGGTCACTCCCCAGTTCAGCATATGGGTCTGCACGGGCTGTGATACGATCCTCGGTCCCCAGGGCTTCAAAGTGAGTGCTTAACCCGGCTTCCCCCAGATAACTGAATTCTTGTCCCACTTCCAACTCCCTTAAGTAGCACCTTTTTAAAGGCTCAGTTTCTGCTTCTTCAAAATGAAGTAAGTCCATAAGATCTTTCCTAGTTCCTGGTGTCTGTGACTATCAGAATACGGAACAAGGATGGTGGTCTTTCGATACTTCAGAAATATTTGACACGTTCTCACAAAAACACATATAAGGTAGAAACTCTTTACCCTTGAAAAGAGTTTGAAATACAGAGAATATTGGAGATTTACATTTAGCCTTCATTAACTAATTTTCTACTTAATTTCTATTTAATTTAAATGACATATGATTTCCCTTTTTTAAAAAATAATAAGGTTTAATAAGGGTGATGAAAGTGGAAAGAGATGGTTGAGTCAAATGGGACTCATGACCCACCAGCATAGCCAAGTTTCATTTTGGAAGATGGTTTTGTCCAGGATACTTGGGAGTGTCAAAGTATGTGCTGCAATATTCAGTTGATTTTAAGGCACTTTTTGTTTACATTTTAACATCTCAAAAACTTATGATGTACCAATTTAATTGGAAATTGTTTTTTTCTTGGTGGTATATAAGATGCCATTGAATGATGTTTCTTAATTTCAGTGACATCTTATATTTGATGAAATACAATTCTAAGAGGAGGAAGCAAGATTTTTTACTAAGAAAGGCTAAGTAATTTCTTTACTTCATTGGTGACTAATGCTGTGACTGTCCTTTTCTTTCATTTGAAAGAACTCAGATTGCCTTAGGAAGGCAATTTCTGGACAAAGCTCATTCACCCTCCCAGAACTCTGCACTTCATGCCCATTTGAGGAAGTAGGCAAATATATGCTAATATGTCCTCATATGGAAGAAATATTCTGAAACTAATTTAGCAACTTTCACTCCCGGGCTTTTATCACATTTTTCTTTCTAGAATTATTCCAATTACTTTTATTAATCAGAAATTCCAGATACTCGTAGCTTCTGCAAAGGAGGGTCAAAGGTCTTTGCCAGTTTTTAAGCTGGAACTATTGTCCCCTAGTCTAGTATTAGAGTTGTCAGTAAATCACTTCGGCTTTACCCTTTGTCATATCTTTTTAGAATTTTCTGATACTTTAGAGGTCTTCTAATCCAACCCCTCATTTCACAAATGAGTAAACAGATAGACAATATGTCACTTGTCCAAGGGTTCCTTAGATAAAACCTGGGTAGCCTGATGCTCATTTTTGGCCTTCTTAACAATAAGCTCCATACAATGTAGGGAAACTGGGACAGGTATTCTGTACACCTTTTGTTTGTATTTCTGAAGGCTACACTCATGTTTATGACTGAAAATTGTTGTTATTCTTTTCAGTTTGTGTTTGAATGTTACATTTGTTTCTTTGCCTGCTATACGTTTAAATTCATAGGTTATTTAATAAGGGATAGAAGCCACACTTACCATAGACAGTTTAATATATGCTACATTTTGTTAAACTAACACCATTTGATCATTTTCTAGTGCAGGGGTGTCCAGCCTTTTGGCTTCCGCAAGCCACAGGGAAGGAAGAATTGTCTAAGGTCACACATAAAATATACTAACACTTATGATAACTGATGACCAAAAAGAAAAATTGCAAAAAAACCTTATAATGTTTTAAGAAAGTTTATAAATTTGTATTGGGCCTCATTCAAAGCCTCATTCACTAAAACAACAAGCTTGTTTTCGTGAGAATGCCAAAGCAGGCACTCAGAGGTCACAGCCCACGCTGCTGCTCACTTACAAGGTTCAGCGCAAAAACTGTCGGCGCAGCTGTTCGTGCCGTGACTACTGAGACCTCGGCCCGGTGCTGTTATTTCTCTAAACTTAGGGGTTTTCATCAATGAAATGTGAATATGGAGTTGTTTTTGTTTTTGTTTTTTTAACCTTTAAGTTCATTTAAATGTAAATATAATTAGAACACATGGCATGTTAATATTGTATACGTGTCCACTTATTAAATAGTGATGTAAATAACATTTTAAATTTAATAATGATTTCCCAAGACACTTCACCTTATATGCTTCAAAACTGGTGTGATGAGAGGAGACTTGAATCTTAATTACTTATTTTTAGTCAATTATTTTATGATTTTAAAAAAAATAGAGATAGAGTTTGTTTCAGATCCTTCATTGAAAGAGATGCGATGAGTAATATAATCCTAACAACTTTAATTTTTAAAATTCTTCCAGCTTTTTAATTTTATTTATTTCCAGCTTTATTAATATATAATTGGCAAATAAGATTGTGTATATTTAAAGTGTGCAATGTGATGATTTGGTATACATATACATTGTGAATGTGTCACAATCAAGTTAATTAACACAGCCATCACCTTACCTTTTTGTGGTGAGAATGCTTAAGAAATACTCAAAGCAAATTCTAAGTATACATCACAGTATTATTAACTATAGTCACTGCACCATATATTAAATTCGCAAAACTTAATTCATCTTATAGCCGAAAGTTTGTACCATTTTCTCAATATCTCCCCATTTTCCCCCTGTCCCCAGACCTTCAGCAATCACTATTCTATTTTTAGTTTCTATGAGGTCACTATTTTTTTTTCTAAGATTTCACATATAAGTAATACCATACAGTGTTGGTCTTTTTCAGTCTGATTTATTTCACTTGGCATAACACTTTTCAGACTCATTCATATTGTCTCTAATGGCACAATATTTTTTCTTATGGGTAAATAATATTTCACTGTATATATATATATATATATATGCATGTGTGCATGTGTACACCACATTTTCTTCATTCATTTGTCAGTGAATACTTAGGTTGTCTTTGGTATTGTAAACAATGCTGCAATTAACATAGGAGCACAAATATTTCTTTGGGATACTGATTTTGTTTCCTTTGAATCTATCTATACCCAAGAATGGGATTGCTGGGTCACATGGGAATGCTATTTTTAATTTTTTGAGGTACTTTCTTACTGTTTTCCATAATGGCAACACCAGTTTATATTCCCCGATAGTGTACAAGGGTTCCCTTCTCTCCACATTCTTGCCAACCTGTTGTTATCTCAAGTCTTCCTGAAAATAGCCATCCTAACAGATGTGAGGTGATGTCTCATTATGGTTTTCATTGTATTTCCCTGGTGAGTGGTGATGCTGAGCAACATTTCATGTACCTGTTCGCCATTTGTATGTCTTCTTTGGGAAATGTCTATAAAGGTGCTCTGCCCACTTTAACAATCAGATTGTCGTTTTGCTATTGAATTGTATGAGGTAATTATTATATTTTAGATATTAACCCCTTACAAACATTTTGAGTTGCAAATATTTTGTCTCATTTCATAGATTGTCTTTGTATTTTGTTGATGGTTTTCTTTCCAGTCAGGTAGTCTTTTGGTTTGGTGTAGTCCCACTTGACCATTTTAGTTCTTGTGCTGCCTATGCTTTTGGTACCATATCCCCCAAAATCATCGCCAAGACCAATGTCAAGGAGCTATTTCCACATATTTCTAGGAGTTGTATAGTTTCAGGCCTTATAAGTCTTTAATATATTTCAAGTTAATTGTGTGAGTGTTAATAAGAGAAGGGTCTAGTTTTATTCTTTCGCATGTGGAAAACTAGGTACTTCAGCACTATTTATTGAAGAGACTGTTCTTTCCCATTATGTGCTCTTGATGCCCTTGTCAAAGATGAGTTATGGGGGAAGCCGGGATGGCTCAGTGGGTTAGGCGCTCACTTTGCAGCCCCCAGGACTGAGGATCGAATCCCGGCCCCGGCCCATGTGGACCCATATGCTGACCTGGGGAGTGCCCCCAAGTCAGTTCTCACTGGGGCGAGACCCCAGCCCAGTTCCTGCCCTGTGCAGCCCTGCCCACCTGTGGAATGAAACTGTGTGGAAAAACCAATGATGTGCAACTATGGAGACTGTTCTGGGCCCTCCCCCTTCTCTCTGTCTCTGACTCTGTATCTCTCTCTCTCTGTCAAAAACAATAAATAAATCTTTTATTTTTTTTAAAAGATGAGTTATGCATGGATTTATTTCTGAGCTTTCTATTTTGTTCCATTGGTCTGTATGTCTGTTTTAAGGCCAAATGTCATACTGTTTTGAGTACTATAGCTTTGTAATGTACTTTGGAATTTGAAAATGTAATGCCTCTGGTTTTGTTCTTTTTTCTCAAGGTTTCTTTGGCTAGTCAGAATCATTTGTGGTTCCATATGGATTTTAGGATTAAATCTAAGTTAATTATAATGTTGATAAATGAGGGTAAGAGTAATAAAAATTATTCTGGCAATCACACAGGTAATCAGGATTAATACTCAAATGAGTAGCTAGCTCCATAATTTTAATTTTCCTACATATTTTCTTAAGTAATTTAGTCTTTAAGACCTAAAACTGCTTATACAAGCATCATGTGAAGAAGGAGAGCTACTAACTACATATTCAGGAATTTTGTAGGCTGACTGTTAAACCACTGGTAGCTTGAAATCAGTCAACCAAAATGGGAGTGTTTACACCATGGAAAACCAACTCTCCATATAAGGTAATGTATCAGCACACCACTGCAAGTAAAAAGAACTCTGTTGTCTATTATATACCTGACCTAGTTCTGCCACTGTTGTTACTGTTATTAAGTCTATTTTTTTTTA
>PVKE010012046.1:0-39068 GCA_004027555.1 Craseonycteris thonglongyai
ACCTAGAGACCATCTTATTAAGCGAAATAAGTCAGACTGAAAGAATCAGGAAACATATGACCTCACTTATAGGTGGAATATAAAAGTGAAAGTAACAAAGACACAGAGACCTATGGACACACCCAATAACTTGGTGATTGCCTGAGGGAAGGGGAGGAGGGAGGAGGGAGAGAGGGAGGGGAGGTGGGAGAGGGCACCAGCGTTATGGACACACTCAATGGTTTGGTGGTTACCTGGAGAAGGGGGAGAATGAGGGAGGGAGAGTTGTGGGGGGAGGGGGGAGTGGGCACTGGATATATGGTGGTGGAAGAGACCTGATTCTGGGAGGTGGGCACATAATGCGATGCATGGGTGATGTGATGTGGATTTGTACATCGGGAAACAATCTAATTGTTACCAACCAATGTCACCCCATTAAATTTAACAATCAAAAAAAAAAAAAAAAAAGAATGCCCAAGACTGTGCCTGAATGCGTCTGCAGCGAGCTGGAAAACTCTTCCCGAAAGCTTGTCGTGTGTGTTTGCGGCTTCTCTTTTCACCACATTAGAAGTGTTCCACTTATCTTGTATTGATTCTGGGAACTGTCCTGCAGGTAGAGGAATGACAGTCGGGAGATACAGACAGCATTCCTCTCCGAGAGCCAATAACCCAGTGTGACTGTTGGGGAGGCTTAACACTCACCCTCCCTTGGAGCTATGAAAACAAAGCCTCCCGAAGTGTGCTGCTTTTGAGTGCTCACAGGACTGCGCTGGCCCCTGTCATTGATTTTCGCTTGTGTGGGTCAGCAACGTGGCATTTTGCTTGGACTTTGACTTTATTTGAAACACCGTGGGTGTGAAAATATGTCAATCAGGCTGTCTTCTTGAGAATGAGACCTTTGCTTGACAGGCATAGAAATCTAACCTGCGTGATAAAATAAAAAGCTTTCTACTAGACAAGTGGGAGCAGCTTAGATCCTTAGAAACTGGGAACATTCTAGCAGCTGTGGGCTCTGAGAGTGTATGTACCTCAGGCAGCCAGAAGACAGGGAAGAATGGAGAACTGACTTCCACCCCCTTTGTCACTGCTCCAGCTTGGCGAAAAGAGGCAGGTGTCTTGTGTGTGACAGATAGGGGATGCTTCTGGAAGCGTCTCCATTTTTTGTTGTCACATTGCCTCAGGTGAGGGCTGGCACCTGGTCACCAGGACCTGCTCTAAATGAACCCGTCCTCTGAGGTGTGAACCTGTAAGAGTCAGATGTTTTGGAATTCATCTGCTCTGTTAAACAAGACCCGAATTTTGAGCAGAGCCACTGGTGAGCCAGTCAATGTCCCGTGGTCCCTTGGCCCACTCCCTTTCTACATCTCCTACACTTCGCTTTCCTCTCTCCTGGCTCGTGACCCTGAAAAGACCACAAAGCAAGTGCTTCCTTGTGTCCACTCACGGCCGGGGCCTCCCCTTCAATTCCTGATGACACCCCTGCCCCAGAGGGAGCCCATGCTCAGTGGACACATCCCTCTGTCCCTCAGCCTTGGGCCCAGTCGTGGCCCAGACTGGTAGCCTCCCATTGGCCTCCTACCTCTCAACTGCTGCCTGGCTCTTCCTTCCTTGTTTGGGCTAAATCCTGCTGCCCCAGGACCCCAGTCAGCTTCCCCTGAAACCCATGTTCCAGACTGTTTCGAGAATGATCTTTGTGAAGTACAGATATAATCAGAGCAGGCCCCAGCGGAAAACTTCAGTAGCTCCCTATTTCTATAAGGAAAACTCAGGTAGCGTGGGTCCCCTTCAGTCTGGTCTCATCTACTTCTGGTTTTCTCTGTGACTGAATAGAGGCTGAATAAGTGGTTCCACCCTGCCCCATGTCTCTGCTCATTCTTCCCTCTGTCTGTCCGTCCTCCGTCTGGCAAACATTCCAGTTATGACTCGTCTCCCACACCAGCTTGGAGGCGGCCATCCTAAAGATCACCTTCACATGTACAATATGTATGCATAAGGGTATTGATCATCCTGTACAAACGAGCAAATAATTTGAAATAATCCAATAAGAGATGAATTAAAGATGTATCTTATTATAAATAAAATATGGAGCTGTGAAAATGAGTGAGGAAGCTCTATACTAGAAAGAGGGAAATACCTTCGGAACACAATATCTAGTGGGAAAGCATCGGAAACTAATAAAAACCGTTTATCTGATGGAAAGGGGTGGAAAAAGGGCAGGTGGATTATACCTTTCACTTGTATCCTTTTATATTGTTTTGATGTTGAACCATATAAACATGTTCCCTATTTGGAAACACACACACACACACACACACACACACACACACACACACACACACTACATCTAGGTGTAAATCGGGACAGTCACCTTGAGAACCTGTTTGGCAGTATTTCCTAAAGCTAAACATGAACCACTCCATGCCCCAATATTTCCACTACCATATACGTATCCAAGAGACATGAGTGCAAACGGCTGGAAATGACCCAAAGGTGCGCTGGCAGGAGAGCGGCTAAATAAATTGTAGCGTGTTCTTACAAAGGAATTCAATTTAGGGATAAAAAAGAACAAAGCTCAGATACGCTGAACAGAAGCCAGGCAAAGATGCGTCTAGGCTCTATGATTCTGTTCTAGTTGGAGCTGGGTTTCTGTGAGCGGCCTGAGGTGAGCTGGGAGCAATCCTACGCAGAAATTCAGAGCACCACAGCGATAGCGCATACATTTTGAGAACAAAAACCGTGTTCTTCCTGGGATGAACCCCACGCATGCTGTACATCTTGGTGGAACCCTCTAACTCCTTGTTTATTTTATTTTTTAATATTTCACTTTGCAATAATTACTGATTAACAGAAAACTGCAAAGCCACATATAGGGAAGTCCCTTGCATCACATTAATACAATATCAATACCAGGAAGTTGACAGCGATCAAATCCACAGCTTTTGCAGTTTCCTCCTTTCAGATGGGTGTGTGTGTCCGCACATGAGTGTAGTTCTATGCAATTTTATCTTGTGTGAAGCTGCATGTCACTGTCACCACAATCCAGAGCCATTACTCAGTCCCTAAGGCTTCCTGCGTTCCACACCCAGCCCTCCTCCCTCCCTCACCCCTGCCAACCAGGAATCTGTTCTCCAGTCTATAATTTTGTTATCCCAACAATGTTCTGTAGCAGAAAGAATGCAGTGTGTACCCTTTTAAGACCGTTTTGTTCTTAGTTTTTTACTCAGTTTAATTCTCTTGAGGTTTATCAATAGTCATTCCTTTTCTACTTCTGGGTAGTATTCCAGGGTATGTATGAGTCACAGTTTGTTTAAGCACTCAGCCACTGAAGGACCTGCAGGTAGTTTCCAGTTTTTGAGTATTGTGAACTAGCTGCTACAAATACCTGTGCACAAGATTCTGCGTGATGTAGGATTTCCTTTCTCTGGGATAAATGCCTCACTTGGGGTGTACTTGCTGGGTCATGTGACAAGTCTATTTCTATTGTCTTTGAACAATTCTGCATATTTGGTTTTATTTGGTATAAGCACTGCAAAGCTATTTATTCCTAATTTACACAGAAGTTTCTAGAAATTCAAGGAGTCCACAGGTACATGAGGCCAAGGTGCTCATGGTATGTTGCTCAAGCGGCCATTGTTGCCAGGACTGAGCATGGCTCTCGTGTTGTTCGGTTCAACTGAGACTTCAGGTCTCTGTCACTGGAGGGGCCAGCAAGCACCCACAGGGCCGGGCCGGGTCTCCCTCCCCAGCCGGGCTCCTTGCTACTGTGCGACCTCCAGGGCCGACTGAAGCCTGTACTGGGCAGAACAGGGCCTCCACTGTGCTGCGGGGCAGCCGCCCAGGATGCTTGCACCCCAACAGTTGGTGACAGTTCATCAGGCATTTCTGTCACATTGGAACTGAACACATTGGCCAAATAAAGGTCAAATATTTTCAAAAATTGAGCTGGGTGTCGGTTACCCCTGCTGCGTGGTGAGCAGCTAGAGAGAACACCCGTGCCTGTGGATCTAGGTGTTCTCACAGCCGAATGCAGTGCGTGACACTCGGGACATGCTGTGGTGCTCAGCACGTACCACAGAGATGCCGCTCTCAGGTGAAGTCAGCGACCAAAAGAATCTGATTTCGAATTGGAATGCTTAAATGCACGCACTTTACTTGAAGGTGGGCTGTTGTGTTGATTATCTCTGTGCAGACCCTGTTTCCAAATACGGCCACATTCTGTGGTCCTGGGGGTTTAATTTCAACATACGAATTTTTGGAAGCCACATTCAACCCATAATGCTTTGGCCTCGTCTGCCACCACAAGAAGGACACGTGCTGGTTATCAGGCCTAAATTCTTATAAGCTGACCTTCCATTCCTGATGGGAAGGTGGTAACAACGCTGTGTTGTGTCCCTGCTGTGCCATAGACCCCATGTGGACCTACTGGACAGGGGAGCATTTTATTTGATGAGACCAGTTGAGCTAGTTGCCTTCGGGCAGAGCAATTTTTTAAATCCAAAAGCATTTATTAAATATTTTTAAGTGATGTAGGATCAATGACAAGAATCTGAATAATACAGGAAAGTAGGAAAGGAAAAAATGACTTTAATTTACTAAAGATAACTATACTAGTGTGTATAACTATTTTCCTCCAATATATACATACAGTTGTATTTTATTTCTATAATTATAATCGTACTATGATTTATATTTTGAAAAATACTATAGCACTCATAGCAGCAGCTGTGAATTAACCCCACTTCTTACACCTATAAAGACCGGGCTCATAACAAGTGCCCAATAAATACAAAATAAACTACATAGTTTCTGTGTACCTATGTGCAGAATACCTTAAAAAGCAGATTCCTTATGATCACCTGATCTAAGATTCCCTTTCTCCACTATACAAATTAACGTCTATCAAATGCCTAAACATCATGTTTAACAATAGTTGCATCTTACAAAAGATATTAATTGAAACTTAGTTTTTACTTTCTATCAGCTTCAGAAACATTCTTCACTGACTCATTCTAATCAAGGTTACACAGTTAGAGCAGCACAATGCTGGGGTCTGAGTGTTCTTCTGGGGTGCTGTAAAGCCAAATTCCCTCCCGTGTCCACTCTGCCACGGCCTGCGACAAGTAGAGCTGTTGCTTGCCCTTCTGAACGTACACAGTGCAGGAGGAAACTAATGCTAAATCGTTTTGCATTTTGTACCAAACATCAAGTCACTACGGAGAAGGTTGAGAGCCTTCACACACAACTCCAGTGTTTCCGGTTGCTGCGCACACCTGCAAACACGCTCAGCGGAGGAGCAGAGCAACGCACTGCGCAAGCGCAGAGGACCTGTTACTGCGGTGCGGCCGCCAACCTACCGGTAAGTGGCACGTGACGCTAGTAATTCTTTTTGTTATTGTAAATACACTCATTTAAAACAAAGCAAAATAACTAGAAAATAAAATAAATCCACTTATGCCTATTAAAAAAAACCTTGAGGAGCTGATTATTTTTAAAATAGAACAGATGGCAAGTGACAAGGGAATCAATATTAACATGTTTCAGAATTTCAGTCCAACAGCAGGCAGTGAAAAATGGGTAGATGCACTGAGAAATATAGAAGGGGTATGTTAAGCAATTCATATATTTTCTGAATTTAAGGTCCATTAAGAGACTGATATAAATTGAGAGAAGAAGATAATGGTTTTGCCAACACAACACAGGAGATAAACATTTTGGGATGAAACCAGATCAAACTACCTAGGACAACAGTGACTAAGGGTGAGGGTTTTGAGTAAGAAGTTTGGTTGGTTGCTGTCTCCAGCACTTTCTGTCTATGTGGCCCCGGTGAATTACTAACCTCTTGCATCTCTACCTCTGAATCCTGACAGATACCAGAGGGCTGATGTGAGCAGAAACAGTCCACATAGGACCACCTACTTGCTTCTCGAATTACAGGTGCTTCATGAAGGTCACTGACGAGCCCAGCAGCAGCCCAGTGCAATGCACTGGTAGCTGTGGCAGATTCATGTTCACCTGAAGAAGCATTTCATAAAAAAAAACAAAAAACAAACAAAAAACAAAAACAAAAAACTAAGTTTCTAGGACTGTGCTGTCCTAGACCTGGCTTTAAAATTTTTTTTTTAACTAAATTAATTAAAAGTAATATTTAGTTTCTCAGTGGCAGCAGCCACATTTCAAGTGCTCAAAAGACATATGTAACTAGAGGCTACTGTATTAAACAGTGCTGATGTAGAACATTCCTACCAGTGTAGAAAGTTCTGTTGGACAGCACTGTTCTAGAAAAAAATAATCAAACTACAGAAAATCCAGGGAACAGAGAATCATATGGATGCAGTCAGCAAAATATGTAAACTTTTACAGGACAAATGACTTAGTTTCTTCAGTAAGTAAATAGCAAGAGTGTAAAAAGAGTGAGAAGTTATAGTCCAAACAGATATAAAAAGCATATTAACCACATGATATATGTAGATCTTGTTTTGTTCTTAATTTGAACAAACCAACTAAAAAAAAAAAAGCATTTATGAGACAACTGGGAAAATTTGAATATTGGATATTTGATATTGATTTTTGTCAATTTTTAAAACTAAAATATTTATAAAAGTTTTCATTTTAACTGGTTTTAAGGATATAAGTCAGTGACATTAAGTGCATTTACATTATTACACAACCATCACCACCATCCATCTCCAGAACATTTTTCATTTTGCAAAACTGAGACACTCTCCGTTCCCTCAGGCAACAACCACTACTTCCTGCCTTTACACATTTGACAACTCTAGGTACTTTATATGAATAAAGTCACATGATATCTATTCTTTTGTGATTGTCTTATTCTACTTGGCAGAATGTCTTCAAGTTTCATCCATGTTGTAGCATATATCAGAATTTTCTTCCTTTTTAAGGCTGAATCATATTCCATTTTATGTATTTTGTTTAGCTATTCATCTGTTGGTGAACACTTAGATTGTTTTCACCTCTAGCTAATGTGAATAATAACGTTATAAACACGGATATACAAAGATTTCTTCAAGATTCCACTTTCAGAAGTGGAATTGCTGGATCATATGGTAATCGTACTTTCAATTTTTTGAGTAACTACTGTATTGTTTTCCATAGTGGCTGCATACACAGGTTCCAACCTTTTTTTATATCCTCACCAATACTTGTTCTTTTCCTTCTTTCTTTCTTTCTTTCTTTCTTCCTTCCTTCCTTCCTTCCTTCCTTCCTTCCTTCCTTCCTTCCTTCCTTTCTTTCTTTCTGTCTTGCTTACTTGCTTGCTTTCTCTTTCTTGCTTTCTTGTTTTCTTGCTTTCTTTCTTGTTTTCTTGCTTTCTTTCTAGCCATTCCAATGGGTGCAAGGTGGTATTTTAAGTTGCAGTTTCTTAATGATTAGTAGTGGTGAACATTTTTTCAGGTGTTTATTAGCCATTTGTATATCTTCTTTAAAGAAATGTCTATTCAAGTCCTTTGCCCATTTTTTAATAAGGTTTATTTTATTGTTTGAGGGAAGGTGAGAGAGAGAGAGAGGGAGGGAGAGAGGGAGAGAGAGAGAGAGAGAGAGAGAGAGAGAGAGAGAGAGAGAGAGAAGAGGGGGAGGGCCCAGAACAGTCGCCATAGTTGTACATCATTAGTTGTGACATAGTTTCATTTCACACAGGTGGATGTGGGGCCGTGTGGGGTGGAAACTGAACAGGGGCCTCCCACATGGGAGGTGAGAACTTTTGCTCCATCCTGGCTGTTATCAGTTGCACCACATTTTAGCACATGGGTTGAATGGGCCAGGGCTGGGATTCGACCCCCAACTTCCCTGTTACGTGTGAAGCACTCACTCAACCTGTTGAGTTATCCTGATATCCCATATGCCCATTTATTTTAATTCCCCCCCTTTTTTTTTTGGTAGAGTTGTAGTTCTGGATATTAACCTTTTGGCAGGTACATGGTTTGCAAATACAGGGTGTCCTCCAAAATGTAAACACATGATTATAAAGTCAGTTCTTATTAACATACAGTTTATTTTCAAAATTTAGAAGAATCTACAGAAATTATATATATGTGTGTGTGTGTGTGTGTATGTATGTATGTATATATATATAAAATTTAGTCAATGCTTGTTTTCAAACTGATGACCGTCTGGTCCACACATGCTGGCAACGTGAAGCAATGGAATTGCAAACATCAAGAATTGCTTTGTTTGGTATTTGTGCATTCTCATTCAATGGCTGCTTTTATTTCGTCAGCTGTTGCCAGTTTTGTACCATAAACTTTATCTTTTATGTATCCCCACTAAAAAAAAATGGCTAGTGGCGTGAGGTCTGGTGAACACAGGGTATTCTGAATTCACCAGACTTTACCCATTATTTCACATCGGCTAAAGCTGAAAAGGAGAGAAAATTATGTGAGTTATCAGCTGTTAAAATGTGTAGACATTTTTAGGGGACACCCTGTATTTTCTCTCATTCCGTAGGTTGCTTTTTTATTCTATGGGTAATGTCCTTTGATGTACAGAACTTTTAAGTTTTGATGTTGTCAAAACTTAATCTATTTTTTGTTTGTTTGTTTCCGCTACTTTTGGTGTCATATCCAAGAAGTCATTAATGACTTCTGTTAATTTTTAGGTATAATAATAATACTGCTTATTTCAAAAAAGTCTTTATTTTTTAGAGATATGCTAAAATATTACCAATGCAGTGACAGTACATCCAGTATAAGCTTTATGATAATCTAGCATGGTCAGCAGTGGGAGGGGAACCAGGTGATTGGCTTAATGTTAATAATGGTTAGGGGCTTGGCAGGTACTTAAACTAGTTTCTCTAGGGTATGTTTAAATTGGTCCACAATAAAAAAAATTTGAAAAAAGAAGTGTGGAAGTACATGTTCTTTCTATAGCAGATACCTCATCTGCACACAGCTTCCCAGAGGTACCATGCTCACGGAGGCAGGGCTGTCTCCCCAAGTGACCGATGGGGGACTGCCAGACTTCAAGAGTGTGGAGCAGAGGAACCAGTCACACCCTTTTCTTAGCTGTCTGTATTAATGGTCCTCTGAATAAAATACCTTATTTATCAGCTCTTTCAAATATCCAAGGAAGAGAGCACATTTTGCTCTGGTTCCATCATGCTAGTGAAGGAATTTTGCAACTCCGTTGGCTGATGGTCTTTGTCTCAGGATGCACAGTGAAATGGGCAATTGAAGAAGTGGTGCCCTGGCCGGCTGCCGGGACTCTCCCCTGTGGGAGCTGCTTGCTTCAGTAGTATTTTGTACCAGAGTGACTACAAAAGGAAAGGTTAGGATTCACACACTGTGCTTTCAAAGGCAGCAATAAAAATAAGTACTAGCACTTATTGAGCACTTACTATTTACCAGGCCTAGTTCATGGACCACTTCATTCCATTCATCTTCATAAGAACCCTGTGAGCTAGGTGTTATCAATATACTCATTTTATAAAACAGAATACACAAGCTCAGAGAGATTAAGTAATTTCTGCAAGATTGCACAGCTAGTAAGTAGAGCTGAGATGCAAACCCAGGTTGCTTTATTTCTTCCTAACTATAGAAATCTATGTAATGAACCATCATTTTGCATTTACTTAGTTTTTAAGGATGACTTGGATCCTTATATTTTTAAATTGTGTGTGTGTGTGTATATATATATGTATGTGTGTATATATATATATATATATATATATATATATATATATATATATATATATATATATATATATATATATACTCACTCTATGGAGGATTTTTTGGGATTTTCCTAGTTGTTCTTGCCTATAGTTTTCATTTTTCTCTTTTATTCCCCCAGCTATATTGTTAATTTATACCACACACATTGTAAAATACATAGATGATTACCCAGACCAGTCTTTTTAGATGTATGACATGTGAAAAAGTCACTTCAAGAAGCTCATTGAGACCACTGGGGATTGCAACAGTTAGCACCCATTGGTCCATCAGATGACACACATGCATGGTAGATGCACAAAAAAGACACAAATATGATGATAGATAGGGTACTAGCTCCTAGGCAGAAAGTGTGTGGATTTTTCTCACCAGTAACTTCCCAGAAAGAAAAAAAAAAATCTGAACCTGCCATCCAGACCTGCTAATTGAACACAACTCAGTGTTTACTCTGCAGCAAAGAGAATGGAATTAAGAAACAAATGGCCAGGTGGGAGGGGCTTTCTTTGTATTGGTATTGATTTTCTTGGCTATATATATTCTAATTAGATTTAAGACATTTATAAAATAACCACTCTTATGGATAAAATGTGAAACCAACATACATACAATTTACCACACATCAATGACATAAAAATACACATGGTAAATAACATTATAATTATTGGTTAAGATAAGGCAGAGACAGTTCTCTCTTTCTAAGTGCTCATTTCATTGTAAAAGGCTTAATAAACAATTACATTGCAGTTATGTAGTCTCTTTAATGGCTTATTAAACTGTAATAAAATGATCAACAACTGGCCCAAACAAGACTTAAAAACACCTTGCAAATACTTTGTAATGTGTTTTCTATGTAAACTAGTTATGAATTATCAATATTCTTAAAATATCAATACTCATTAGCAATGCATTTACTTTCTGTTTTTAGACCTATTCTACTCTCTTCCCACAAAAGCTTATTAAAGACACTTTTAATCAGATGCACAACCTTTAAAACAAATGAGCTGAGAGTCGCTGTCTTTGGCATCAATCTGAAAGTCTCATAATACGGTACATTTTCAGCCTTGTTTTGCTTTTGCCTGAAATGAAGCCAAAAAGCTTTCAAAAACCTGCATTCACCAAAAACAGAGTAAACTGCCAAGGCACAAATTGAATTCTAAAGATTAACTGCAGCGCTAGCCATTGTTAGCTTTTATTGTCTTTGTTTGCTTAAAAAACTGAATTTATGGTCTGAAATGTGGGTTGCCTGCATACTAACATTTTACAAATTTTACCCACTTTACCAAAATGACACTTTTCTTACTTTCTAAGATATTTTTTATTAACTATTTAGTTTTCTGTTGGATGCAAGTCACATTCCTATTTTAAAATCAAATATTGGCTTTTATTAAAATTACCAACAATTCCAGCTATACTGAGATATATGTACTCTTCCCTGCCCCACCCCCAGTAGTTCAAGGGCGTGGAAGTATGAGGCACGTGTTCAGCCCTTTCCTAGAAAAGCAGAGCAAGCCCATCGCTTCACTCTGACCAGCAGCACACCAATGCTGCTTTGATGCTGAATTCTTATTCATTCCTCACTTGCAGTTTGGCAGATACAGTCTCTCAAATTTCAGATGCTACTTAGCCCTTTATAAGTTAATATCCCAGTATTTCTAGGCAA
Organism: Craseonycteris thonglongyai; assembly: GCA_004027555.1. NCBI lineage: Eukaryota > Metazoa > Chordata > Mammalia > Chiroptera > Craseonycteridae > Craseonycteris > Craseonycteris thonglongyai. The sequence goes on from PVKE010012046.1 coordinate 11,326, forward strand.
TAAGCTTTCAGAAAGCTCTTGAACAACATTTTGGCCACTTTGATGAAGATCCACCCTCCTCTCAACTAAGGCTTGTGCTTGAGTTATTTCTATATGTTCCTGGAGTTCCTATAAATTTAGTAAACCAACTGCCTGTTTTTTTGGGTTTTTTTTTTTTTACCTTTACCCATTATCTAATGTAACTATTTTCAAAATGCGGTACACAGGAACCTGGAGAACCTCAAAACCTTTATAAAGGATCCCAAGATCCAAACTATTTTTTGTGATAATGCCAAGACATTATTTTCCCTTTTCCCTCTGTTGACATTTGGACATTTATTGATGGTACAGAATCAGTGGCCAGGCAATTGCAGGGGCCTGAGTCCAAAGCAAGGCAGTGGCCCAACCCTGCCAGGAGTGACACACCCTTCACTTTTATGTGTTCACAGGAAAAAATAGTGGTCATTGTATTCATCGCTGCCATGTGTTTATGGGAAATGATGCCAGCTGTACTTAAGAATTGCTTTGACAAGGCTATAAAAAGGACCGATTTTATTTCTTTTTGACCTTGAGCAGTTGTCTTTTTAGTGTTGTGGGTGATGAAATGGGAAGTGCAATGGCTGTCTCAGTGAGGACACTATGAGATTGTTTGAGTTGCAAGCTAAACTAGCCACTTTTTTTCTTGATGGAATGTCATCTTTACTTGAAAGAACACCTGACAGATAAACTATGGATATTTAGACTTGAATATTTGGTAAAAGTAAAAGACGTGGCCTGTCAGCTCAAAGAAAATAATTGGAAGTATTTGTTGTCAATGGTAACATTTGATTTTTTTTCAAATGAAAATTCAAAGTTTTGAACACCTGTATCTGCTACCACTGAGCTTAATACAATCCCAATTCTTGAAGGTTTTTCTGGTGAAATTGATGGTGATATTAATGTATGTAATTTTTAGATATGATAAAATATACCAACTGCATCATTCAATGAACCAATTTTTTCCAAATGACCAATGAATGATGTCACAAAATCATGAATGAGTGAAGATTCATTCAAAGTGCAACATAAACCAATAGATGAAAGTGTAAAATATTAAAAAACATTCACTAACATGTTTTCAGATTTTATAGCACAATTAATAGGATACTAACACTTGTCACATTTTGGTGTAGTAACAGAGAAGAATGTTTACAATTATTTAAAAGGGTTACTATTGAAAAACTCCTCTCCTCTCTGACAAGATATTTGTATAAGGTCCTATATTTTTTCACGTACTTCAAAACAACATAGCAACCGATTAAATACTGAAGCAGATATGAGAGTCCAGCTGTCCTCTCTTAAGCCAGATTTAAAATAGTGCCAGTATCCCCATTAAATTGCTTATTTTCTTGAAAGTATAGTTATTTTTCATAACATAGGTTAAAATGTAATGTGTATTTACTTATATATTATTGTCATTTTAAAATAATTAATATTTTTAAATTCACCAGTGTTAATGTTTAATATGATAACTATTCATAGGTATAACTCATACAGACAGAACTCTTTAAGTCTTCTATGTTTCCTGAGCATAGACTGTGGCCTGGAGACCCAAATATTTAAGAAGTGCTGCTCAGAAGGTATTACACTATGTCCATGCACATCGTGTGGTTATAAGTGCATCTTACTTCCTTGTTATTGAGGCCAGTGAAAAAATGAAATGAATTAGGAATCAACTTTAATTTCCTTATTTCCAGCTCCCAAAAGAATCTTTAAGATACACTGCATTTTGCCATGTCATAAAATAATCATTGGAGTGATGGCAGCTCAATTTAATCTTAGGTTGGCCACCAAGAACATTGGCTGGAGTGGCCTCATTGAATAAAATTAAAACTAGCTTTAATGAAAGAAATATTACAATAATATTTCATGAAACTTAGTTGGGAGAGTGGGAACTGTTTACATTAAAAAGTTAAGTTCAGAAGTCAATTGTTGGCAAGGTGGAGAAGTAGTGTGGGATTTCTGTCTCCTTGAGCTGTAAGCAAGTGAAAAAGAAACAACCCTATGGAAAGGGAATCTCTTTGCACAGGTATCCAGTTTCTAAAAATGGCCCTGGCCCTGGCCCATTACCTGATGCCTGCTAAGCAGACTATCCATGAGTTTGAATTATCTACTCCCTTGTCTTGACTTCATTTACAGAAAAAGCTAAAAACACCTCTCTGAACACTGGTTCATAGAAATGATGAGGACCTTGAAACTCTTAAAACAACAATCTACAACAACCAAAAACTATTCGCTGCATCTGAAGGTGCAACTTCAACTTCTTGAATTAAATTATTATTCCATTGTGCATACAAGGATACACATGTGGACATGCATATCCAAGAATGGACACACCTGAAATCACACAAGAAGTTCAAGAGCATCACAGAAGTGTACAATTCTGTAAGACTTTAGTTTTGTATAGTAAATTGTAAACTCAATACTTATTAGCAACATGAGGAAAAAACTATCAAAAAGTTAAAAAAATGTTTTTTTTTAAAGATTTATTTTGGTTTTTTTTGATGGAGAGAGAGAGAGAGAGACAGAGACAGAGAGAAGGGGGAGGGCCCAGAACAATCTCCATAGCTGCACATCATTGGTTTTTCCACATAGTTTCACTCCACAGGTGGGTGAGGAACTGCACAGGGCGGGAACTGGGCCAGGGTCTCTCCCTGGTGAGAACCGAACTGGGGGAACTCCCCAGTTCAGCACATGGGTTCGCGTGGGCCGGGGCCGGATTTCGATTTTCAGTCCCCCGGGCTGCAAAGTGAGCACTTAACCCGCTGAGCCATCCACGCTTCCCCTCCAAAAATATTTTGAGAGCATAAATGACCTCATTCAATTTGAATTCTGTTCACTGTATGGTTTCAGAGTTCTGCCCATATTTTCAGAATGTGTTTCTGATAAAATTCTCTTAAAATGAAAATGTTTTAGTGCTCCTGCCGAGTTTATAATTTTCACATGTTAATAATGTTGCTAATTTTAACTTAAAATTTCTTTACACTTCATAGGATTTCCTTTTTCACCAAGGTTTTCCCATGTGTTCAACACTAATTTATGGTGATTAAAAGTGACTCAATAATTTTGTTCAGAGACATCTAAAGCAAACAGAAGTTAAAATTTATGAGAAAGAATATTGTCGGTGGACCTCTAGCTCTGGAATATGAAAAAGATTGATGTTTTTAGCTGTAAGTATCAGTGACCTTAATTAAGGGAAAAACATTGAGAAAACTGTCCTGTTTTTCCAAATACAGGCCACCCTGAGATGTACTGTGAGAGGTGGGAGAATCCTCATATAAGTATTCTGTGCCCATAAGAAAGACTTATTTGAATGTCTTTGTAAAGTTGTGTCCTTGATAATAAAAAACGGCTAACTATTACAACCTTTTTCTTCATGTGTAAAATCATGGACACTGCCAAAAAAATGTGTGTGAAAATATTGTCACATGCTAAAGACAAAGAATGCGAACGTGTGCAGTTAATTTACACATGTCATTAGGCTAGTTAGGTACTGGTGGATTGGGGCAGGGATCTTTAGCTTTTGTTCCCCATGGAAAAGCCCTATGATCTTCCACTGTGTGGGCACCCGTGTGTGCACTTGTGTGTGTGTAATTATGACTTTTTAATTTAGATGAGTGTCACTTTTGAAAAAAGTATGTGAAAGTAGATGCACATAGCCTATGTACCACATAGAGTAAGAATTGGAGACAGTTTAATTTTGATTTAATCTCTCATGTTTGTATATTTTTGCAACATCTAATATAAAAATTCAAGTTAGCCAGGGTTCATATTTCACAAAATTGCATTATGTGCTTTAAAAAAGTAAACCAAACAAATGTATGATGAAGGATATCTAAAAATTAAATTAATTCTTAAGTCTTTTGTCACATATTTCCAAAGGCCATGGCAAAAGGATTGGCTATAGAATTAGAAAGACATGACTTTGAAATCTGTAATTGTTAGTTGTGAATAACCTTGGGAAAATTACTTAAGGTTTATGACTCAGTTTAGGCATCTGTAAATTGGGATTAACAACACCTATTTTTAAGGTTAATGTGAGAATTAAAGGCAATAATGTAATAAAAGGCCTGCTATAGTAACAGACATTCATTCATTTATACATTCAATATTGAGTACCTATGAGGTGCTGGGAGTTTTATTAGTTGCTGGGGATACAACTATGTGACATTGATGTTAATCCTTTCTGTGTTAACTCCGTTTTATAGCCAACCTCAATGACAGAATGGTTTTCCTGAAGCTGTGGCTATATGCTGATATGTTACTGACAGAATTTTATAAGTCCCATTTCTCTAAAAAATGTGGAAAGAAGAGACTTGGATCATTAGATTTTTGCTTGAGAATTGGTGTTGGTTGTTAAACAGCATGGGATGTGTAGCTCAAGCACACATGAAGAGGGGAAGTCGGGATGGCTCCGAGGGTTAAACGGGTTAAGCGCTCGCTTTGCAGCCCCAGGGACCGAGGATTGAATCCTGGCCCTGGCCTGTGTGGACCCGTATGCTGAACTGGGATGTGCTTCCCATGTGGGAGGCCCCCAGCCCAGTTCCTGCCCTGCATGCCTCCCTGCTGACCTGTGTGGAATGAAACCATGTTGGAAACTAATGACATGTATCTATCTCTCTTTGTCAAAAACAATAAAATAATTCTTAGAAAAAAAAAGTACACATGAAGAAAAGATGGCATCTGGAAGCCCAGGGGAACCTGTGGCATTAGGCCTGGTATATAATTAAGTTAAGACAGAAGGATTTCAAGCCCAGAAAAGTTCTTCCTAGATAAATTATGATGCAAGAACCTAAAAATTTCTCCAAGGTGTTAAAGCATTCTTAATTCATTTATTCCCTTTTTATGTGCTTATCATTACTAGTGCCTGGTGCCCTGCAAAGTTCTAGAAGTGTTACAAGGGTGGAACTTGAATGAGCCAGATTGGTTTCTTGTTTTTCAGCAGAATTAACAGATCCACTCTCTTTTTTGTTCTTGACTAGATGGCCCAATATCGCTTTTTTTTGCTCTTGCTTCCACTTATGAACATCTGTAACAAGAATAGCCATAAAATAAGAAACTGATTGTAATGGGATATTTTGGGCAGTGAGTAACAGAAAACTCCAGTTTAACCATCTTCATCAATTAGGAGAACAAACATTTTTGTTCTAGTCTCAAATTTAAGAAGTCCCAAAGGGTTTGGTCCCTGGAATTTAATTGGTTGAGCAAGGGCCCAGTTTCTTTCCCTCCATTTTCAGGGTGCCAATTGGTCCTCAGTCCTAGTTCTTCTCATGGTTGCTTCCACCTCAGGTGTCACATTCAAACACAACCAGATTCTTCCACGACAATGTTCAAGGGAAGAAGAGAACCTATTTTTCTATGTGTCCCATTTTATGAATGAAGAAACCATAATCAGAAACCCGTCAGCAGACTTCTTATCACCTTTCATCAGCTGGAATAGTGTCACAGGTCATGCCTAAAACTTTTCTGACAGGGAACAGAATCCTGTGACACCTTGACCACATTCCTTGAGTTGGGATTGGGAGCCCCTTCCCTTGAAGCATGCAATCACAGGAAAGTGGATGGAGACTTCAGGAAAATCAGCATTTCATTGAAAAAGAAAAAAAGTGTGAGTGAATGGCTACTGGGTAGGCACCTGATAGTGTCCACTCTAAAGAGAGCCCATGTCAGCTTTCCCACTTTTTCAAATTTGGGAGAGAGCCAAAAGACCCTAGAAAAATTTGCCCTGTGGAGTATTGAACACATATTTAATCATCTTTTGTGCACCATTAAACCTTAGAACACCAGTACGCTTCAATCCCCTAAAAAGGCTTCAGTCTCTTTCCTCACTCTTTGCTTCTTACTTTCAGGGGCTTCCACCAGTGCTCTGGACATCAGTTATTAGTAAAAAAAAGTGACTGGTTTAAGCAAGAATAGGGCTCCACAGTTACTGATCCTTCAGCATGAATTATAATAAGATTTCAAAAGTGGGTTCAACATTTTTTTTCTTATATTTCTCTACAGATCCCTGCAGTGCTGACTTGTTGCCAACTTGAACACATTTATCCGGCATCAACTGCCCTAAGTGAACAGAGAATCTGTTAGTGCCTAAGTAGACATGAAAAGAGGACTCAAAAGAGGAGTGGGAGGTGCCTCTAATGTAGTTTCTCCATCTACAAACGTAAGTGGAGAGAAGAGAGGAGGGCTACGCTCTCTGAATGCTCACTTAGCTCCTTAGTGCTGCATACAAGAGGAAGAAACAAAAAGCTAGAGTCCAACAGTGAAGGAAGATGAGAAGGCATTATTGATTCCAAGAAGAAACAGAAATTGTAACATTAACTTTAAACCAGTGTAAATGGCATAAGGAGATGACTGATTTTAAATGAAGGTAACCCTACATTCAATATTCATACATTATATGTGTATAGTGAATTGGTAGATAATTTTAAAATGAAATATGACTCATACAATAAAAAGCAAAGCTTTAATAAAGGCAACTTGAAATACTGTCTTTTCTGAAAGTCTAATTTTAAAAAACCATCTGATTTTGATTAAATATAGCCTAGATATATAAGTAAAATGTACTGGGTCTTAAATAAAAAGCAATTTGGATTTCATGATAAATTGGTGTAGAAAACCAAGATATAATGACATGTGCAATATAAAATTTATTACTTGGATCAGAGAAGAAAAAAACTTAATAGTATATTAATATTTGAATATTTTCTTTACAACTTTATGTCACCAGTATAAATTGATCCCATAGTAAACAGAAAGGCATAATGTTTAAATGTTTATACATACCCCAAATTAGAATTTATATTTTAGCTACAGACTAGAGGTAACTTCATCTTTAACCAGGTTTGGGTGAATATATCACAAATATAAAGAAACACATTAACAAAGAAAATAAAGAACCAAATTATTTGTACATAAAATAGATATAAATATACCAAGGTCATAAATTTTTAGCTATATACTATATAAAATAGTTAGGTGAAAGGAAACTAAATGGCATTGCTGCAGCCAGTTCCTGTGAAAATAGTACTTACAAGTGTTACCAGCAGTCAGTACACAGTAATCCCCTCTCCCATCAGTTAATTACATCACCCTTTAAGATAGACGTATAATGTAATTAGAGATTTGAACAGTTCACAGCCAGATCACTTAAAGTAACATTGTTAATGGGCTCTGGAAGTTCTCCCTTTAATATTGCCAGTGTTATAATTTCTAATTACCTTAATAATGAGGGTTCTGTCACTCATGATTGGGGTAACAACTCCTAACACTAATGGGTATTGGAGGTCTGGTATGAGGCATGTTTTGATGTTCTTATCTAGTTGCTTAGGGTTAGGAGGAGCTATTTGCCCTTGGAAACTTGGTGGTTGCTATGAGGGGGCCTGGGCATCTTTACCAACTGCTTTAATCCTGTCTCTGCCACTGCTGTTTTCATTCAAGAAAGAATGTATAAACTCTATTCACTAAAGACTACTCATGAAATGCAAATGTGGCACCTATGGATGAAATGTTCTGAATTTCAATTGTTCCTGTTGCTAGAACTACAAAATAACAGTATAAACTTGGATGTCAAATCAACTGGGATTGAAATTAAAAGGCGTCAGAATTTCTTTCATGTGCAGTTAGGATCTGCTGTTAATTGGTAAAGGTGAGAGATTGAGAGTAAATGGGGAGAATGAGAAGGATTTGCTGCCCTGTTGAGAGGCATGTGGGAGCATGTGAATGGGGGAGGGCCGTGCCTGCTGATTGTATATGTCTATTCAAAGAAGAGAAAAAAGGTGAGAAAGAACATTTTGAGGATAAAAATTGTATTTATAACTCAGAATGTATGGTTCACATAGCAGGGCTAAGAAGACTGGCCACTGGCCCTCATCTTGTGACATATGTGACGAAGGGGTCAATGCCCTCTCAAATGCCATCTCAGCCCTGAGTCCTTGGCCCTCAGTGAAGGGTGGGCTGCCTTTCTGCAGGGCCATTTCTTTCTTTCTGGTTAAGGTGCTTACACTCTGTAATCTTGTATTGTTGTCCTTTGCATATCTATGTTTTCTCTCTGACCAGAGTCATTTGAAAATAACTTCCAGAATTTAGTCACCTGTGTTTATCTGTTGCCTTCACAGAAACAGACACCGTTCCTAACACTTGGAGCAGTTAGGATGACACCTTGGTTATTAGAGGATAGTGATGACTGAATCGGGTCATGGAAGGGGAATATTCAGTGGAAACAGCCTACACACCACTGGGAATCCAGTTCCTGAGTTTGGGATTAGATGGTGTTATGGTGTTTGGGATTTTGGTGGTGAATTGTGTCCCCCAAAATTCATATGTCCAAGTCCTGACCCCCAGTGCCTCAGACTGTGACCTTATTAGAGGATAGGGTCACTGTAGACCTAATTACTTAAGATGAGGTCATTAAGGTATGCACAAATGCACTATGACTAGTGTCCTTATAAAAAGGGAAAATTCGGACACAGACAGACACACACAGAGGGAAAATGATGGCCATGTACAGGCCAGGGAGGGAGGCTTGGGACATGCTCCTCACAACCTTAGAAGGAACCAACCTCATTGACACCTTGATCTCAGCTGTCCAGCCTCCAGACCTGTGAGATAATTAGTTTCTACTGTTGAAGCTACGTCATCTGTGGTATTTTGCTACGACAGCGCTAGGAAACTACTTCGGGTGGAAAGCGTTAGGGAGCCCCTCCTGCCCTCACTTACGGGGAAGGTGAAAGGACAGTCAGCGATGGAGGGTGATTTAGAGGAGGAAGGCTCTCGTGGCACCAGGAAAGCAGAGGGGCGGGAGAGCTGACAGCAGCACCAGCTCCGGAGGCATCATTATTCAGGAGGCTGAGGAGCACACGTCCTGGGGCAGTGTTACGCAAGAGCGAGAAAGAAATTTGGATGCTCTTCCATCAGCAATGTGGAGCCCTTGACATTTGGTGAATAAGGAGCTGACACAATGTAAGCAGGAATTTAGAAAGATAAACATGCAAGGCATATGCAGGATAGACCAGAACAGACAGAGCTGGAAGCAGGCTGGAGGGTGATGCACGAGGCAGACCTTGTAGGTTTACAGTCTGAATGGTGGTGGGGATGGGGTTTAATTCGTTAAGATGGGCTGTGTAGGGTGGGCCCCAGTCCAATAGGACTGGATCCAGTGATGACCAGTATCCCTTCTGTAAGAATATTACGACACAGGGCATGAGATTGGCTGGGACCCTTGCCCTCCCTGACTGTGGGGCTGTCTTCAACGTGCAAGCAGATCTCAGAGCATTCATGTGGATGGGATTGATGACGAAGAGAGAAAAATGCTACCGTGGCTGGCCAAGTTCAAGTGTAAACTGACTGTCTAGAGAGTACACCTCATTTGCTTGTAGATGGATATAAAATAAGAAATACATTTACTCTGGGCAAAAATTTCCACTGGATCCTGAATTTCTCAGAATAAAAGACTAGAGAATTCACAAATAATGACAGGCAGCCTATCGTGGGCAAATGGGAACAGGTGGGAGCATTCCTCACCCCTCAGTAATAACGTGCCTCCCACCCCACTGCCTGGGCTTGTCCTGACATACACATGGGAACCCCTCCCCCCAATTTGATATGGGTGGCTGGGGAGGAGTTAGTAGCTGATTGGATTTTCCCCTCATTCTCATTACCACAAATTTTGCACTTTTAAATTAAAAAATGTGCACTTTTAAAGTGTACTTTTTAACCCAAATGCCCCTGAAATTGATGGGCTATGTTGAGGAGGGGTTCACTCTAAGTGTTTTCTTCAATTACTCTTGGGCGACCCCAGCAGCTCCAGGAAAACAAGGGAAGCTGCTGGAGCCGTATCTGTGAGGCCTGGACCTAGAGGAAGAGGCAGTTCCCTGTTTCCCTGTCCAGCTAGTTCAGGGTGACACAGGAAGCGTAACCCTTGTCTGCCATGTCATGTTTCACTTCCTTGTTTGTTTGTTTGCTTTTCTTTTTCTTGTTTTGGTTGATAGCAATTACATTGTTTCTAGGTATACAATTCTACATTATATTGTCTATACATCGCATTATGTGCTCACCACCCAGAATCAGCTCTTTCCATCACCATATATTTGATTCCCCCTCCCTGCTGCCACCTACCAGCTCTCTAACCCCCCTCCCCCCTTACCATCAGGTAACCACTAAACTATTGACTGTGTCCATGAGTCTTTGTTTCTTTGTTCCTTTCAATTTTATATTCCACCTATAAGTGAGGTCATATGTTTCTTGATTCTTTCAGTCTGACTTATTTTGCTTAATAAGATAGTTTCAAGGTCTGTCCATGTTGTCACAAATTGCTGTATTTCATCTTTTCTTATCACTGAGTAGTATTCCATTGTGTAAATGTACCACAACTTCTTTATTCACTCATCAAAGAACACTTGGTTGTTTCCATGGCTTGGCCACCACGAACAGTGCTGCAATGAACACTGGGCTACATACACATTTGTGGATTACGGTTTTTAGGTTTTTTGAGTAGGTAATTAGGAGAGGGATTACTGGGTCATATGGCAATTCCATTCCTAGTTTTTGAGGAATCTCCATACAGCCTTCCACAGTGGTTGTACCAATTTACATTCCCACCAGCTGTGTATGAGGGTTCCTTTTTGTCCACAGCCTCTCCAGCACTTGTTATCCCTTGTCTTGTTGATTATAGCCATTCTAACAGGTGTGAGATGGTATCTCATTGTGGTTTTTATTTGCATCTCCCTAATTGCTAGTGATGTTGAACATTTTTTCTTGTATCTATTGGCTGTTTGTATGTCTTCAGGGGAGAAGTGTCTGTTTAGGTCTTCTGCTCATTTTTTAATTGGATCATTTGTATTTTTGTTGAGTTGTATGAGTTCTTTATATATTTTAGATATTAGCTCCTTAGCAGAGTCATTGTTTGTAAATATGTTCTCTTTGGTTTGTTTCCTTTTTACTCTGCTGATGGTGTCCTTTGCTGTGCGGAAGCTTTTTAGTTTGATATAGTTTCATTCATTTATTTTTGCTTTTACTTCCCTTGCCTTTGGGGTCAAGTTCATAAAGTGCTCTCTGAGCCCAAGGTCTGTAAGTTTAGTACTGATGCTTTCTTCTATGTACTTAATTGTTTCGGGTCTTATGTAGAGATCTTTAATCCACTTAGAGTTAACGTTTGGTATATGGTGACAGGTCACAGTTCAGATTTATTCTTTTGCATATGGTTTTCCAATTTTCCCAGCACCATTTACTGAAGAGGCCTTCTTTTCCCCACTGTATATTTTTTACTCCTTTGTCAAAAATTATCTGTCCATATATTTGTGGGTTGGTTCCTGGGTTTTTGATTCTGTTCCATTGGTCTATATGGCTATTTTTCTGCCACTACCAAGCTGTTTTGATTATTGACGCTTTGTAGTATAGACTGAAGTCAGGGAGCTTGATGCCTCCAGCCTTATTCATTTTTCAGAGGACTGTTTGGGTGATTCATGGTCGTTTGTGGCTCCATATGAATTTTATATATATATATATATATATATATATATATATATATATATATATATATATATATATTGTTTCTTGAAAGAATGTCTGTGGGATTTTGATGGGAATTGCATTGAATCTGTATATTGCTTTGGGTAATATGGCCATTTTAACTATGTTGATTCTTCCAATCCATGAACACAAAATATTTTTCCATTACTTTGTATCTTCTTAATTTTTTTTAATAGTGTCTAATAGTTTTCCATGTATAAGTCCTTCATGTTCTTTGTTAAGATTATTCCTAAGTATTTTATTCTTTTTGTTTTGATCACAAACGGTATCGTTTTTCTCATTTCTTTTTCTGAAGTTTCATTATTTGTATATAAAAATGCTGTGGATATTTGCATATTGATTTTGTATGCTGCAACTTTACTGTATTCATTTATTATTTGTAATAGTTTTCTGGTGGAGTCTTTAGGGTTTTCTACATAAAGGATCATATCGTATGCAAAATGTGACAGTTTAACTTCTGCATTCCCAATTTGGATGCCTTTTATGTCTTTTTCCTGCCTGATGGCTCTGACTAGAACTTCCAACACTATGTTGAATAGCAGTGGTGACAGGGGACATCCCTGTCTCATTCCTGATTTTAGAAGAAAAGATTTCAGCTTTTCCCCATTCAGTATGACATTCGCTGAGGGTTTGTCATATATGGCCTTTATTATGTTGAGGTACTTTCCTTCTATACCCATTTTATTAAGTGTTTTGATCATAGGTTCCAGGTGTACCACTCTGCAGTACTTTGTCTATGTGTTACAATATGTGTTCACTGCCTGAAGTCACTTTCTTTCCATCACCATATATTTAGCTCCCCCTCCCCCGTCTCCCACCTCCTCCTCCCTCTGCCACCTCCTCTCTCCTTACCCTCAGGTAACTACTGAACTACTGACTATGCCCATGAGATTTTGTTTCTTTGTTGCTTTCAGTTTTATATTCCACATACGAGTGAATCATGTGGTTCTTAGCTTTTTCGGTCTGGCTTATTTCACTTAGCATGATGATCTCAAGTTCCATCCATGTTGTTGCAAATGTTAATGTTTCATTTAAAAAAAAAAGATTTATTTTATTGTTTTTGACAGAGAGAGAGAGAGAGAGAGAGAGAGAGAGAGAGAGAGAGAGAGAGAGAGAGAGAGAAAGAGAGAGAGAGACAGAAAGGGAAGGGGGAGGGCCCAGAGCAGTTTTCATAGTTGCATGTCATTGGTTTTCAACATAGTTTCATTCCACACAGGTGGGCATGGGGCCGGGCAGGGTGGGAACTGAGCTGGGGGCCTCCTGCATGGGAAGCACACCCCAGTTCAGCGTATGGGTTGGCGTGGGCAGGCTGGGACTGGGACTCAATCCTCAGACCCTGGGGCTGCAAAACAAGCTCTCAAGCCACTGAGCCAACCCATCATCCCCTCATCTTTTCTTATAGCTGAGTAATATTCCATTGTATATTCCATTGTATATGTATCATAGCTTTTGTATCCAGTCATCTATCAAGAGGCACTTTGGTTGTTTCCATTACTTGGCCACCATGAACAGTGCTGCAATGAACATTGGAGTACATATGTTTTTGTGGACTAAGGTTTTCAAACTTTTAGACCTTGTGTTCAGAGAGGACTTTATGAACCTGACCTCAAAGGCAAGGGAAATGAAAGCAAAAATAAATGAATGGGACTTTATCAAACTAAAAAGCTTCTGCACAGCAAAGGAAACTATCAACAAAGCAAAGAGACAGCTAACCAGTTGGGAGGAAATATTTGCAAGCAATGCTTCTGATAAGGGGCTAATATCTAAAATATATAAAGAACTTATACAACTCAACAAGAAAACAAGCAGTCCAATTAAAAATGGGCAGAAGACACTTCACCCACGGAGACATACAAATGGCCAACAGACATGAAAAAAATGTTCAACTTTACTAGCTATTAGGAAGATGTAAATCAAAACCACAGTGAGATACCACCTCACACCGGCTAGAATTGTTCTAGTTTGCTTGCATCCTCTGTCTTCCAGGCACTCAGTAAACCTTTGCTGATTTATCTCTTTGTATTGAAAGACAATGCTAGAAGGCTGGGTCTGTGGACATCCTAGACATTCGAGTAGTCTTTCCACCTGTGCCCATGTGAACCTCAGACACGGTGTCTAAAGATACATTTGGACAGTTGGACTTTTCAGTGATTCTGCCATTGAGACTCATAGCTAACCCCAAATTCCTCCTCTGAAGAACCCCATTTCCCTGATCCCAGTCATTGCTCTCCAGGCTGGGGAACTATTGGCTTCTGACTCCCAGGATTCTCCAGTGTTGCTACATTATAAACATTGCAGAACACGTGACAACCACATGGAAGCACCTGGACTTAGTCCCTGCTACCCATTGCTCTTTGTATATTTCGGTGAAGGTGACTGCTATGGATGTAACTTCAATGCAGTATCACTTCCTGGGCGTTGCTTCTCAGTGATGATATTTCCCTCTTGTCATCTATTAATCATTCAGGGAGTTTTATAGGTGATAAAGATAAAAAGTGCTTCAGTGGCTGGACGGGACACTGTCAGCTCTAGAGATGACTACCGGTACTCTTTGAGCATATAGTTGCCTGTCACTTGACACAGGAATGGGTTATCTGAGGCTGATTAACTTAAATGCAGCCAACTGTTTAATCCAGAGTTCATCCTTGTGAGGCAGCCAACTTCTAGTACCTGCCAGAATCCAGGTTTTTTAATGATTTCACATGCTTTTGTAGGTTCAGTGATTTCAGGGCACAGGATAAAGATGCACATGTAGTTTTCTTATGGCCTGGATGTGAAGGAAAGGAAATATATGCTGTACTGATAGCTGCTAGGTAAGTCTGAGTTGTCAGGCTTGCTTGCTTATGAGAACGTTCAGTGCTCATTAAGTAAAATGATCTCAGCTTCCCTTTTATTTGAAAGATTCAGCTTGAGAACATCTAGAACAGGTGTAAAAGCCTTCATTATTTTTGAACATTTGAATGGAGAACAGTTGGAAAACCCGAGTTGCGTTCTTTAAAACTTGTTTTGATGAAACTACTAGTTCTTTTAACATTCTGACAGTAGCCTCAGTGACCACCTGTGTGCCAATCTGTTTCTATGACCAATGATTTCTGTCCCAGATGACTGTTTCTAACCTTGTGACTCCTTTTGGGATCAGAAGATGGTCATAAGAATGAGCACAAGGGACCCTGGGGTGCAGACAGAGACACAGTGCTTTCTCTCCTGGTGCTGAGGGCCAGCAGGCCCACACACAACTGTTCTGAAGACAGGGTCTGGGCAGCTGGAAGCTTCCGGCAAGGCTACTGGTCAGGAAGCTGAGCCGAATTGCCCCTGTAGATAACAATAACCCCACCTGCAATTTGTACTTGGAAAAACAATCAAATTCTTTTAGATTTTTTTCTTAGTTCAATCCATGGAGACCTCCTTCCCTTTAAGAGAAAAAGAAATGGACTCTCTGCTGACAATCGGTGTGCTTCAGTGTTATCTGGAGCAGGAACTAGTTGGTCGTTGATACCAGTACCTCAGCATTAGCCAGGGCTGGCACGTGTTGAGTGACTCACTCTGCAGCAGGCCCTAAGCTCGCTTAACTGCACATCTCATCTGTTCCTCAAAACAACCTTGAGACACAAGTATTGGTTTAACCTCCATTTTACCGATGAGACAAATGAGATGTAGGGAGGTTAAATATTAATAAGTTGCCTGAGGTCATAGGCCAGGAAATGGCAGAACTAGAATTCCAGGCTACCAGGTGGAAGATAAACATTTTAACCTCTTGTGTGGCACAAACCGTTTTGCACTGGTAGATATATACTTATATCTTCTCTTTTCAATTACATTATATATCCTGTATATGTAGTCTTCACACACATATTGTAGAGATAGGTGGTTTAATAAATGAATTGGTTGAACCCCCAAAATACCCAATTTGATCTGCAATGGAATCCTTTTTTTCTATGTAAATAAGGATATAATTAAAGATTATACATCTAGCTTCATCACAGAGCAGTAATGTAAGCATAGGTAGAAATGTGAGAGCCTATGAGTGCACAGAGCATACTGTAATAAGCACAGACCACTAACAGGGGACCCATCATTCTTTTGATCCAAGATGAAGAATACAATCACCCTCTTTATTGAAGTCTAGATTTATAGAAAGTGATTAAAATCCAACAAGCTAAGAATAAATTGAAGACCACCGAGGCATTGGGTATTTTCTCCTACCAATTCTTTTCAGGACAGGATCATCCAGATACGAGCTTAGGTGCTAGAAGATAACCACAGAGTGTCATCACAGTGGTTTAAACTTACTTTGTCCTGAAGGATATCCAGCTTTACCAGATCTGAAAGGAGAAATAGTCAAGAGTCTAGTCTCTTTCACTGAGAATGCTTTGCCTCCAGCCTTCTCATCTTGGGACATAGTTCTAGAAAATACCTGGTTCTCATGAATGCCAAAAAAGATAATCCTAGAAGGATTAATACTTTCTCTTATTATCTTTGGCTTTCTTGGATGATACCCTCACATAACCTACAGAGGACATCATAGGGAACCATGACCCAGAGGTGGAAATATTACCTCAAATGAGAGCTCACCAAAGCACAGATTGATGGAAGATACTAGAAGCAGTGTGTATGTTTAATAGAAAAAATATCAGGCTCAGATGAATGAACATGTAGTAGTCCATGGGGTTTTGGATTAAATGCAGACTTTAATAATTACTCTAATTACTTCTGTTACAAGTCTACCTTTGAATCTATATCAAACAAACATATAACAATTATTCTACTTTCATTTAATCCACTAGTTTTAGGAAAACTGACAGTCATAATTCCTTCCCAATATATTTTCACCTGTAAAAAAAAGCCAGAGATAAAAATTGTTTTTATTTAGTGGTAAACATATATTTAGCACTTAATGATACAATTTCCTTTTACACAGAATTTTAAGGCATTGACTTCTTGAAAGCCATTGTAATCCTGTCTTCCTTGAAGTTAATAATTTAACTCATTGTTCCTGCAGGTAACGGGCATGAGAAGTTTCCCATAATGCAGCCGTTTCTACCCATGTGGTCACTGAAGCTGTTACACCCTTGTGGTCTGGCATACTTGCAGAGATTTCTTCTGAAAAATAGCTTATAATTATTATAAGTTTTCTCCAAAGCTAAAGAATAAGGGATATATGTGTATGTGAGTATAAATCAAGAGGTATGCAGAGGCCCTGAGCTCTCTTAAACCCCCAAACATCTCTTACATTTACTCTGCAACAGTGTCTAAAAGGGATACCACAATGACTAAAGTAGGTGCTATGGTATCTGAAATGGAAGCTGCTGTGTCTAAGATGGCCTCTGTATCTTACCAGCAGTGTGACCCGGGCAAGTTACTCCTCTAAGTCAACTCTCCTCTTTAGTAACTGAGAATAAGTGTAGTACTTGCTTCAGTGAGTTGTGGTGGGAATTAAAAGAGAGAATACTGTATTTTCTAAACTTGATAAATAGTAACAAATGACAAATCTACTTTTAAAAAATACATATTTTCCAGTCCTTCCCAAATGGATGTTAATTTAGAATGTCTTAGATACTATAGGAAAGGGAGAGTCTGTATACTTAATAAGCACTGCAGAGCAATTCTATGATGGAGGATATAATAGAGAAGTGAAGTTCTCAGCACAGTAAGTTCTCAGTAGATGGAGCCAAGAGTCTACTAACATGAGTATAGATTTGACCCTAGTCCTTGCCAAGCACACAGTGAGAGCTGGGAATGGAACTGTTCATGTCTGTAGGAAGCATGCCCTAGGGGGATGGACTTTGGTTAGGCAAGGTTCTGATGAAAGTTGCTGGGAAAAATTTGAGCAGTGGGGCTACCATGAAAGAAGGTGACTCAGATGAAGGTTTGGGAGATGTCAGAATGTCAGGTGGGCCCTGATATACAGCTGTTCCCAGGGAGTGGACAGTCCCTTCAGTGAGAGGCAGGAAATGCTGTGGGCAACCGCACTTACTGCTCCTGAATCCTACCACTGGGAGCCACATGTTGGTAGTTAACTGACCTTTACACCACTGCTATTAGCCTTCACTGTATGCTGAGACCTTCACCCCGGAGGGTCTGGCTTAGTGGGTCTGGGTCAGGGCCCACATCTGACATTGCTTGAATGTTGTCCTGGAGGTGCATAGGGTGGAGGATCCCAGCCCTAGAGTCTGGACTAAATGGTAACTTCAAAGTCATTGAACTTGTTCTCAGGTTCTACCCATTCTCTGGGTGATCTGGGCTCTTCTTGGCTACTGATGTCCAGTCTGTACTTCTGTCTAATTGTCCATCTCTACTGATACCACCCACAAAGTGGACTCCCTTAGTTAAAAATATAGCAAGGTTGACAACTTATTTCAGGAGAAAATTAACAAGCCACCAAGTATTTTCATGATAAAGCAGAGGACTAGAACATTAATCACTGTCATCAAGTTTATAGGACAAGCTCGAGGCTCAGTCAGCTTCGGTTGGGCTGTTCAGAAGGCATCAAAGAATTATAATACATGGTGATTGCTCCTGTTACTTTTCTTTGTAAAATTTATGATTTTTGAACAAAGCATTTTGTACTTTTTCATGTGTTGAATTGTGTCCCTCCAAAATTCATATGTTGGCGTTCTAACCCGCAGTACTGTAGAATATGACCTTACTTGGAAATAGGGATATTACCGTTGTAAGTAGTTAAGATGAGGTCACACTGGAGTAGGGTGGACCCTGATCCAATATGACTGGTATCCTAAGAAGAGACACAGAAACAAAGACCACAAGAAGATGGCCAACTAATGACAGACACAATGACCAGGGTAATGCTTCTACACACCAAGCAATGCCAAAGAGCGCCAGCCAGCCACCAGAACCTGGGGGGTGGCACAGAACAGATTCTCCTGCTGGCCTCGGAAAGAACCAGCCCTGCTGACACCTTGATCTTCCAGCCTCCAGACTGTGAGAGCATAAATTCTGTCATTTAAGTCACACAATGTGTGCTATTTTGCTGAGGCAGCCTTCACAAACTAAAACATTCTCTTACCCACTGCCTATTATTTATATATATTTCAAATCTTTCCTCTTTGGTGAATGCAAAAAAGTAAAAAGACTGATGCTGTGGTTGTACAAGTTAGCTGGACTGGATTAGGTTAAAGGTAAATGGTTCAATAAGATTACTACTTTTTTTGAATGTATCTAAATATAATTAGCTAGTTTGAAGACATGTTTTCTTTTCAATTAGTTATTCTGCGTGAGCATACAAATGGTCAGGCAATAGCAGACATAGCAAATGGAAGATAGCTGACTGTGAGTGCAGCCCGGTGCTGGGGTAGTGGTGTTAGATTGTGTGTGTGTGTATCTAGATGTGCACACAAGCACACATGTATCACATGTTATATAGCATATGTATTACATAAATCTGTATGTATCGTCTGTAGCACTCAGCATTACCATTAAACCTCAATCTTACCGTTTTAACAGAGCTATTATTATGTCCGCATTTTACCAATGTGTGACCTGCAGAACGCAGAGATTTAGTAACCCAGCCCAGGCACCACAGGCGAACGTTCTGTAAGTGATGGTAGAAACCAAAATAAGCAGCCACTTCATTGTTTCATCTCTGGTCATGAGCTCTGAGGCCACAGAATATCTGGCACCAGGACTGTGCAGAGATCAGGGTCAGCCCGTGTCACCTGGGCACGTCTTGCAGATAAGGAGTGGAGCTCAAGGATGCTGAGTGGGTGGCCAATTTGGGGCTGGGACCCAGGCCAGTCCTGTCCTCGGCTCTCCCTGCCCTGTGGCCATCTGTTCACCTGGGGATTCTTCACTTTTAAGACTAGATAGGAAAACAGAGGGAGAATACGGATCCAAGTTAGGGTTAAGTGAGAGTTTTCTAGCTGGACACTAAGCCTTCCTTAGAAAGTGGCTGAGGTTCACGAGCTGCCACCTATTGATAGTGTGCTCCCATTCCACTTCATTCTACTTCAGTCCCTACTTTGTCCCATTCGAAGACCATGGTAACAGGACCAATTCCCTCCAAGTGTGCTCCTGTTAGGAGTTTACTTATGTGTCCCCATTGATTTGACCTCAGTGGTGATTTCTGTTAACCTTCACAGAATGCCAGGGAATTCCTTGGAGTCAGACCTCCAGCCACCCACACCCCTCACTGCCCCAGCTTCCTCCAGCAAGAAGGTCCCATTAGGCTGACATGCTGGGACTGGAAGGTGATCAGTGATCAGAAAGGTGTATTAGAGTAGGGACTTATAAAAAATATGCAAATGTATACTCAAATCATTTTAATGTAAAGCATTTGCATATTTTGATTTGGGCCAAGGGTGCTGAGTAGCTTTCAGATACTGCTTTCTTGCATAAACAACATTTATCTATAAAGCGTCTTCTACATTTTAAAGTGAAACAATGAATTAAAACCACCCATGAAACAATTGGAATGTAGAATCTTAGGTGTCGATGATTTTCTCTAGTAATTGACAATGGTCTCATCCATAGGTAATTCCACATTTTCCAAGCAACTTGCTTTTATCTAGTCTTTCTAAAATATTCAATTTAGAAAAAATCATAGAAAAACAAACAAACAATTTTTTGCACTCATATTTCAGTGGCTCACATCATATTTAATTAAATTACAAATTACAATAATTACAAGTGGCATAAAAAAGGTGTTAAAAGCAAACACAAGTACTCCTTGTACAGTGTGTGCATCTACTTTAGGAATAATGAGTTTTTTTAGGGTAAGTTGGCTAAGATGAGGTGGGTTTAGAGGGCTCACTCTGGCTGCTGAGGCCCTTGTGGGCCAACCTTATTCTATTTCCTTCCATGTCTACATTCTGATTTTAGATCCTGCCGCCACTTCAATTTATCCCACTCAAAGATGGCACTGGAGGGATAGGGAGAGGCTAGTAAAATGGTACAGACTTCTAGCTGTAAGGTAAATAAGGTCTGAGGATCTTATGTAAAACATGATGATTACAGGTGATAATGCTGTGTTATATAATTAAAATTTGCTAAGAAAATAGAACTTAAATATTCTCTCTCTCACACACACACACACACACAGATAAATATTTGAGGTGATAGATGTGTTAATTAACCAAATGCTGGGAATCCCTTCTCAATGTATACCCCTATCAAATTACCACAATATCTATGTCTTACAATTTTGTCAATTATACCTCAATTAAAAAAAAGATGACTGAGTAGCAGGACTGTTGGCTACCTTCTCTTCAGTGCTCTTGAGAAAACAGTCACTGAAACATTTTGGATGTTTCTTTGTTCCTTACTCATTTACCCCTTCACTAAATATTAATCCCAGAACAGAGTCAAAGATCCTATTTTCATTCTAGAAATAAATTATGTCACTAAAAGTTCTTGCCAAATTCAAGTAAAATCTTTGTTATGGATCATTTTGGAAAAAAACAAAAAAACAAATGTCTTTATTAGAATGTCTTTTTTTTTTTAAATTAATTGTTAAATTTATTGGGGTGACATTGGTTAGTAAAACTTACATAGGTTCCATGTGTACAACTCTACATTACATTGTCTATGTGTTGTATTATGTGTTCACCACCCAGAGTCAGTTCTATTTCTATCATCATATATTTGGTATCCCCTTAGAATTTCTTATTTGTCAAGAAATGGTCAAACCAAACTTGCAAAAATAAGTGTAAATCTCACTAGATTAGAATTTGTAATTTACCATCATTGGAAATCCACAAGCAGAAGTAGGAAGTCACTGACCACAGTGCATTCCATAATCTGCAACTTACACTGAGGTGCCCACACCAATTGTGTCTCTTTCTTTTGTTACAGTAAAATACATAGAACATAAAATTTGCTATCTTGACCATGTTTAAATGTTTTGTTTAGTGGCATTAATTACACTGCCAATGTTGTGTGACCACCATTATTTACTTCCAAAACGTTTCCACTACCCCAAACAGAAACTCTGTACCTATTAAGCACTAACCACTGCCCCCCACCCTCCACCTCCTTTTTGGCTTTCAGTTTTGGTGAGGGTTTCCTTTTAACGTGTCTTGATTTGACCGCATATTTACCTAAAAAATAAATGCTTCTTGTTTTGTGTAAGGAAACACTAAGGCACACTCATTGTATGTGTAGGCCTTATGTAATAAATGAATTCATAAAAATAATCTGCTTAGATTTATTAAAAATCAAATAATGTTATAAATTACATAGTAAAAATGAAATGGGGTGGGGGATGAGTGTGACATGGGAGATAAATGATAGTTTAAAGATATGGCACATATTTTGCAGATTTAGATTTCATATCTTGGATTTTCCTGAAGCAAAATTTCACCATCATTCCAAAACTTTATATCTAGGAAAAAATCATCTTTTTTCTTAAATATAAAACTTGTATTTTATAGCTAAAAAGTATATTTGACAAATTTCAGCTCAGCTAAATATACTGCCATCCTAAGTTCTTTCTATTTCAGTAGATTTCTTCCAATCATGCTAGCCTCTTTATGATTTCCACACTATTCAGAAATGATTTATTCTGTGTACAAGAAATTTCTGGCACAAACCCTCCACAACACTAGAAATTTGAAATTATCAAATGAATGCCAGTGGAAAAAAATAAATGTTTCTGGAATTGTACTAGCTGTTATCAAAACAATAACCGCAGTGATAAATGCTTTAGAAATTGAGCACTAGGGATTTTTAAGACACTCATGACATGCCAATCTCTGGAAGCAACGTCTAATAAAGCAAATATCTTTAAAAGCAAATAAATACATTGAAAAGCATAATTTCTTTTAGCCTGTGCACTGATTTTTCAAAACATTCTCATAAAATAAAATTCTTTTTCAAGATGTATGTATTCCATCAGACTTTGAGAAGGAAGAAGGATATCCGTGTCCTTGATCATGAGAAAGATACAATGTGGCCATAATCCTGAGCCGTATCCAGTGTGACAACAGTGCTGTCTCGAAGGCGCACAGAAATGGCTTGAATGCTGGGAGCGGAGTGGGTTTCCAGAGTATAATCCGACTGATACAGTGTTCTTTGCAAAAGGCTGTGAGGTCTTGGCCTAATAAGCATAATCTCATTACACTGCAAATAAAAGTTTCCTATTTATCTCCAGATTTCAAATGAATCTAATAAGGCTTATGATACAGTCACCCAATACCCTAATCATATTTCTGCCTATCTAAAAGCAATCAGTAATTGTGTTACGGCAGAACGTGCTGACAATACCTCTGACACAGAAAGGAGAATGAGAGCCCAGCTGTACTAATTAAATTAAATGCTAGGCTGATGGAATACATTTGCTGAAGCCGGGAGAGTATGGGTGCAGAATTAATAAGCATTACGGCTTAGAGTGGGAGATGATATCATAATGGATGCAAGGTTTTGATGTTGAGAGCCTCATTCAGATTCAATGTACCATAATGTACGGATCTGACAGCTGCTTAGAGAGGTGCAGAGCCTTGAACAAATTGCACAGGAACTTTCTCGTTTTTATGTTCCTCGCCGAGGGACATAGCCTCTTACATTACCCCCACAGCCTGAAAAGCTCAGGCCGGGCTACCCGGCGGCAGCCACGGCCTTCTCGGTTCACCCTCTCGGCCTCACCCATGTCTCCTTCTCTCTCCAGGCTCCGAAACTTTTGTGTCCATCCGTCTACACTCTAGTTTTGGATTGAAAATGTCGATGGCCTGGCGTCACCACAGGCTGAGAAGAGATCATTTTAGATTTTCCTGCAAGGCACTTCCCCAAATCTTCTAGGAAGGACCAGGCTTGCAGCGAACGCCGTGCACGTGGGCCATGCGGTCACACGGGGCGCGGGCCCCCGGAGCCGCCCGGCTGGGAGCCGCGGGGCCGGGGACGCGGAGCCGCCGCTCGCCGGTGGGGACCGCCCCTCGGCGGAGCGGGCGCCCCGGTGCCAGCGCAGCACAATCTCTGGCTCATAAATTAGCTGCGCTATCTCGACGGCTGCAGCGCTGCCGCTGCCGTGCCAGCGGCCGGCCAGGATTCATTATCATGAGAATTTTGACAGGATATTAAATTTACTAATCCTGAACTTTCCGGACTGACCCTAACTGGGAACAGACAATGTGGATGTCTGCAGGGAAAACGTTTTCTCTGTTTTCTTCCTGCTGCCTTTTTGTCCTCCCACCATCCTGTTGGTGTCCCCCCCATACCCGCTACCTACTCTCCCGCAGCGACCAGCCTCCCCGCAGCCTCTCTGTTCCCACGAGAAAACTGTCCTGCAGGGAATCCTAAGACCACCCCGCCCGCGGTTATGCACATGGACACACCGAACTGCACACTGCCCATCCGTTCTGAACAGGTTGGATGGCACAGGAGGTGACTGATGTGTTTGTAGGGCCAACGTAGTGGGACGCCCATGATTTCATACAGATCACCCTTTACCCACATGACTTGGACACAGACAGATAAACCAACCACCACACTGGTCAGCGACTGTGCTCCCTCTTGCACGCACATGCACACGGGAAGGCGTGCACATACTACCTGTGCTCACACACTTCCCTGTCTTGATGTCTAATTTTACTGCCTCAGTCACCTGTAATTCACCAGAAAAACTCAGCTCCACACTGCTGAAATTTTGGAAAGACCAATACACACCCATGTGGTGTGGAGTTCCTGCCTTTTTATCAGACACTCTCACTGCCCTGTGCAAACCAGGCACCATACATATGTTGTGATAACAACTACTACTGTTTGTTTATTCCATCTATAAATAAAGTACATCAGACTCCGCCAGTGTTTTTAGAAAGTTTCGGGTTATCACAGCAGAATCGGCATCTCGCCCATTCACAAGCTTTCTGTGCTTCAGGAAAACAAAATGCTTCACAGATTTCCACTGACATTCTGCCAGTGTGATCTCTAAATAATTCAGCATTAAAATCTGGTCAGCTCTCCCACCTCACCGAAAAACTCCTGCAAACACAGTGCCAATTAAGTTGCTGAAAACAGCAGATTTCCACTGATACTCTACAGATAAAGCTGACCATTAAATCGCAATTTAACATCCCAGGCAGCAGGAGCTGCTGACAGCCTCTAAAGCTTGTAATCTCATTTAACCCCCTCCTGTCAGGCGTGGGGCCCACCCCTTTGGCATAATGCGGCCAAATTAGACCTGACACGGCAACAAGAGAAAGAAAAACCTCTTTAGCTTAAAAGTCAGGCCACAGTGGGCAACCCTGACCTTCAGCGTCCCCTGCTCACCCACGCGGTTCCCCTGGGACCCCGGAGACATTTACCCTGAGAGAGAAGGAGAAATAAGGGCGGAGGAGGTGGGGTGGGGGCCCAGTCACAGGCACTTGGATTTCCCTGGGGGCAAATTACAGAGAATTTTCCTAGACAATGGAAGAAAATTTCACCTGGGCTTTTTCAAGTCTTTCTTTGGTAATAAAAGATGAACCCCGATGGTTCTGTTCAAACTCTTTTGGCTCAATATTTCCCTCTGCCTGCCGTGGCCTCTGACTTCGAAGCCAGGGGATGCCTCTGTTGGAACACAGAGTTTCCCACTCCACGCAGGAGCCGCCGTGCATTTTAAATGAGGTCATCTTAGCTGGTGGCTGGAGTCTTCAAAGCCATCTCCTGGAACTGGCATTTACTCGGGCTCTGTTTTCATAAGGAAACCGGCCACCTCTGAGACCCCTGACAACAAGCTCTCTTGACTCCATCTTTTCCAGCAATTCCATTTATTTTGTTAAGAGTGGTTGGGAGTAAAAGGGGTGTGGGGAATGTGGGGTCCCAGCACAGATACTGGAAGATTATTTTTATAACATTCACAGCAAATTTCCAAGTCAAATCAGAGCTACGTTTAAAGAAGGAGCTCTACCACACTTTGTACCTTACTAATGATTATAAACCCAGATTTTTAACCAATGACTCCAGTGTGCACTCAATTTTAAAGTAAATCTGTGTCTATTTTCAGATATCATCAGTTACTAATTTAAAAGCACTTTCTTCCCAATTATAAAATACACTTTTTGTTTTTTCTCCTGAAGAAATAAACATGTTTTGAGGCCAAAAGTTAGAAGGCCATCTTCCAAAGTCTGTATTCATGTCTCTAGTGCATCCTTGGACCTTAAAAAAGACCAAAACAAGTCCGCACTCAACAATTCTATCCTCTATTTTTCCTTTACCTGAATTTAAAAAAAAAAAATAGATGCGATTTCACAAACCATAAACTTCTGAAAGTCAATGTAAATTTTAAGAGAGAGACAGAGACAGAGGAGGAGAAAGAGACAGAGAACGCGAGCTAGAGAGAGACTGAGAGGTTGCTCCTGCACCTGAGTGACTCAGTCTCTTTAGGAAGCTGTTCAGCCAACGTATGAATAAATTATGCCTTACAAAAGGAGAGAAAGCCAAGAGGCTCGCAAAGAGGAAGCTCCTGGCCCTCCCAGAGCCGCTGCACTCCGCCGGCGCCCCCAGCACGCCCGCTTTGGGCTTCCGCTGCTCCAGCGCCTCCTGTAACTCACCTGAGCCCGCTCCCGGGGCCACACAGCAGGAAGGAGCTGCCAGCACGCCTAGAACCTGGAGCCCTCTCCGTGGCGGTCCATTACCTCCTGCAGGGGCCAGCTCTCCCAGGTGCTGCTGGCCAACACACGGTCTGCAGTTACCCCCTTTTTTTCTTTTTGCTCCTTCAGTAAAGTTAGCTGAAATTGCTATCGCAGAGACCGCCTCAATGTTTATTGCAACTTCCCAGGGCTGCAGTGGCGTGAAGTCCTGCCTGCCCCAGCCTTTCTGCAATGGAGTGGTTTATTTAATTTGTCAGTATAATGGGAGCGGCTGAATGAGAGACAGAGAATGCAGTGTGGTATAAAAGAAACAAAGGCTAAAAGTACCACTATTTTGATTCCCTTTTTAAAATTACTTCCAAAGTGTGGTATCTATTGTGAAGAATAATGCTGAACAAAGCACAGTGTCTTGGCAATATTCACAGAGCTTATTCACCCACAGCCAGTTCTGTCTGTACATTCAGAGGTAGAATACACTTATAAATGATGTATTGGAAGGACTATAGCTTCCATTGTGTCCCCAGTGTAAACAAAAAGGCAGACAGGAGCTGAATGGCGTGTGGGCAGTGAGGCCACACTGGATGCAACCATTCCCCTGGTTGTGGGGAGGGAAAACTGAAATCAGCTAAAATCCCACCAGACTCAGTGCAATGGAGGCTCAGCTAAGGAGTGCCCCCACTATCTCCTCTTCATCCATCACCCCCGATTTGTTCCTAGAAGGAAACACAGACCGGATATGTGCCCTCCACCTACATTCCCAGGTGGAAGGTGCACCTTAACCCTTCTGACAGTTTCTAGAATCTTCCATTTAGAGGACACTAGTCTCCCCCATTGATGACAGTTTCCATAAGTTTCAGCAACCTGAATTATGAGCTCCATGTGCCCTGTATGACTGGGTGGGGGTGGGGCGGGCTGGGGAGGGGAGGTGCTTGGAGGGGTTTTTTTGGCGGGTGCGTGACTCTACATTCTACTTATTGGTGGGCATGGCTTTGTTGTTTAATCTTTCGTGCTTTATTCTTTAGTAAAATGACTCCACTGTATTGGTGAGAAAAGGTCCCTGTCAGCTATAAACTGTACAACTTCTATCTCCCTTACAAGTTTCAGGAAAAAGCACTTTTTGAATATTGGTTTCTTCTGGTAAAACATTTTTAGACATGTGTGCTGTTAGGGAAAAGCAATTCCATTCTTTAACTGGGCATCTTGTCCTGTTAAAGGGAAAACTACAGCGTAGTCGCTCACCTTCCCTTTCGGTCAAAGGTCTATTTAGGCCGCCTCTGGCCTAGCCATTGTTGTAGACACTGGAGAAACAAGAGGCACAGGACCCTGTTTGTGATGTCACAAAGGATGTTATGCCTGGTATGTATCTGAAGTTTGGATGAGTTCAGCTTTTATAAAAATGACTGCATGAAGCACTGTTCACAGTGGCCAGAACATGGAAACAACCAAAATGCCCTTCGATAGATGACTGGATAAGGAAGATGTGGTACATTTACACAATGGAATACTACTCAGCGATAAGAAATGATGAAATACAGTCATTTGTGGCAACATGGATGGACCCAGAGACCATCTTATTAAGCGAAATAAGTCAGAATGAAAGAATCAGGAAACATATGACCTCACTTATAGGTGGAATATAAAACT
This sequence comes from Craseonycteris thonglongyai, assembly GCA_004027555.1. NCBI lineage: Eukaryota > Metazoa > Chordata > Mammalia > Chiroptera > Craseonycteridae > Craseonycteris > Craseonycteris thonglongyai. Next base: position 39,030 of record PVKE010012046.1, read on the forward strand.
GAAAGTAACAAAGACACAGAGTCCTATGGACACACTCAA
>PVKE010012047.1:8982-39164 GCA_004027555.1 Craseonycteris thonglongyai
AGTGCATAGTTATTTCTATTTTACTTTTTGACAGATAGAGAGAGAGACAGAGACAGAGACAGTTAGAGAACCGAACTGTGGGAACTCCCCAGTTCAGCACGTGGGTCCTGCCTGGGCCGGAGCCGGGATTCGATCCTCGGTCCTCATGGCCTCAAAGCGAGCGCTCAACCCGCTGAGCCGTCCCGGCTTTCCCTATTACAAGATCTTAAGCAGGTAATTCTGTAACATAACCATGTCACACTGCAGCACACCATATGACATTTCCAGTGAAATGTTCCAGTTGCTGTCCATCTTGTGGGAGACAAAGCAAGGCTGACGACGTTACGACGTTACTTCTGCTGGAGTCTGTGCATTTAAGATATCTAATGAGCATTTTTGTGAAAAAGGCTGCCTAATTTTAAAATTCAAAGGCTTCTCGTGGAACTAACTGCTATCATATGTCTAAATCAAAGGACTCTGAAATGCTTAATGCTTCAGGATTACTCACTCTACTACTCTGTCGTCTGAAAAAGTGACCCTTGTCTGAGGTGGTGGGGCATCTGATTACATATATAACTCTGCTGTTCATAGTTACATTTCCTATATGGCCATTCCTGCCAGAGTAGAAAATTTCCTAAATTTTACTTTTAATAGCATTGTTAAGTTATAAGAATTAGTGGATCTCTATTTTTAAGTTTGCTTTTATTTTCATTGTCAATATATATTTCATATAGATTTTGTTCTTTTTGAAATATTTTCAGAAGAAAAATCATTGAGTTCTAAATAATTGTAGGGAAAGCCGGGATGGCTCAGTGGGTTACGCGCTTGCTTTGCAGCCCTGGGAACCGAGAATCAAATCCCGGCCCCGGCCCGTGTGGACCCATATGCTGAACTGGGGTGTGCTTCCCATGTGGAGGCCCCTAGTTCAGTTCTTGCCCCCGGTTCAGCCCCTGGCTCAAGGGGGTGAGCTTCCCACGCTGGAGGCCCCCAGCCCAATTCCTGCCCTGAGCGGCCCCCGCCCACCTGTGTGGAACGAAACCATGTCAAAAACTGATGATGCACAACTATGGAGACGGCTCTGGGCCCTCCCCCTTCTCTCTGTCTCTCTCGTCTCTGTCAAAAACAATAAAATAAGTCTTTAAATAATTGTAAAAATCTTTGCTAAGAAACAGTAAATTTCTGAGTGCAGCAGAAAACTCATTAGAATTCCCTTGAGGAGCATGAATGTGAGTTAATTCTTGTGTCTAACATCATATTGAATTTGATATTTCATGAAGACAAAAAATATATAAAGAGATGGATAGACTATATGTCCAGTGACCAACTCAAATGTTATCACCGTGTTGCAGACTGAAATTCCAATAGCCACCCAGATATTTCTGGTGGGGTCCTGGGCTCATTCTGTTCGACTCAGCCAATAACAACCACTGTGCGTAACAAATCAGCATTCCAAGAAGAATACGAGGATTTGGGAAGAAAAATCGCCATCCGAGGGAAATGAAAAATGGGGGGATTCTGAAGGTAAAACGATCTTGCAGTGACAGTGTCCTTTGGAAGACGACACTAACTTGTCCTGAGCCCCCTGCCTGCGGGGGAGGTGGACAGAGATCCACGGAGCTGACCCTCTGCCAATTTGGAAATGTCTCCTTCACTGAGAACGACTGTGCTTGGGGAGGAAAAACGCGTGGAGGGAACACGCATGGAGGGAACACACATGGAGGAAACACGCATGGAGGGAACATGCGTGGAGGGAACATGCATGGAGGGAACACACATGGAAGAGACAGAACAGGTGCTATTGCACGACTCGTGCCCGTCCACACCATTGTTAGCTTTCTCTGCCTTACACCAGGGATGGCAGCATGGGCATGACCACTCACATGTGCCCCGCTCACGCCCACGGCAGACACGACCAATCAGTTTCTACGCTCCTCTCTGGGGAGCCCCATGAGGACCTGTGAGCCCTCAGCACTGCGTTCTGGGCAGTCCCTCAAACCAGACGGAGCTGGCTTTAAAAAGTGGGTTTATTGCCAGTCTTGCTTAGCGGGCTTGTGCCCTAGAAGCACAAATGTGTGACGCGCTTGGCTATTTTAATTTCATGTGCGTGAATAGAAAGTCTCATTTTAAAAGGCTTCATACAAAGCCTGATTTTTAAAACATTATGTATTTTATTCAGTAACAACTTGCAGAAACCACAGTTTTTTCTCCCCCCAAACGAGACAGCCACAAACCCCAAATCTCATTGTGGCCAGGTTTCCCCATAGTTAAAGGTCTTGAGGAAAAAGCCAGCTTTCGAATATAATATGCAATGACCCGCAATAAAATGTGTACCTATAGACATAGAATGCTGTTGTCTAATCAGCTCTTTTACTAAGTAATTATGATGACACAGTTTTATCAGTAAAGGTTAAGTATCTTTATCTGAGCAGAATCCAGTGAAATTAGTCCTGATGTAATAAGTACCATTTGTCACTATTGGAGCCAGAGGTGTGGAGGGACTTCGCTGTCTCCGTGGCAACCCCAGTGTTGCATTCCGTTTTTCTGTAACCTTAGACACTAACAAGGCATAAAAGTCCAGAGGGCATGGAAGCCATTGCCGGGGTAATTATTTACCCTCTTCTGGCTTCACCGTGCAGTGGCTTGTAGGAGAACCTGGAAGCATTTATCAAATAGGTACCTGCTCCCAGTTTTGACTTTGCTGATAAACATTTTGAGCAGAAATATTGTACACAGGATTTCCCTAACAAGGAAAACCCCAAATTTTAATTGGTTTATTATCCATAAGGTGAGAGAGAGACAGAGAGAACACAGATGTAAACCGTGTATAGATGTCTCCATTTCAGGAATTTATAAAAATAAATATCTCTAAGCAATGCCACATGTTCACGAAGATTAAGCAATTTTAATGAAGCATCATTAGCGATACCCATGTCTCAAATAGGGACATGCATGGACTAGAGCGTCCCATGGGAACTTATTTGCAGCTTTACACGGACTGGCAGTAATTTGCCGTGAGACCTGACCCAATGCGATGGCACCGGGGCTCGGGTCACACAGAAGAGCCGCATTCAGCCTCCAGATTGACTCCAGCCCAGTTTCTGGCCAGAACCACACCTGAAAACGTGCACAATCTACAGACCGCCACTGGGGCGTAATCAGCGGTGAAGGAAAATTAATAAGGGCTATTTATAAATGCTCCTATGTCAATCTCATTGGGCAAAGACCCAAGAGTAGAGGATTGTGATGATGAAGCGGGTGGGGATGCGGGGATAAATATTTAAAATATTTTTATTTTTCAACTTTAGTTGACATACACTGTTATGTTAGTTTCAGGTGTACTACAGCATGACAGTGATTAGATATTTATATAACCTATGAAGTGATCCCCCCCAATAAGTCTAGTACCCACTTAACATCACACATACTTATTGGAACATTGTTGACTATACTTCCCATGCTGAACTATGATAAAAAAAATTTTAGAGAAATATTGCAAACAAAATTTTATATTTTATTTCTTCCCCAAGGTCCTTGACTCTTTATAAATGGCAAGTGGTTTTTCTACTTTAATAAACTAAGGTGAAAATAACAATTTATTTCCAAACGTATAAAGTTAAAAGTGTGATTCTTCTCTATGTGTCAAATTTGGACACGTGGATAACCAAACCTGGAGCAGCGTTCGTGCGTGGATAGCAGCGCGACATACATTTTCAAACATATTTTGTTAATTTTCCCATTAGAACTTGCATTATAGATTCAATTGTGTCCTTTCCCCAAAAAGTATGTTGGAGATTCAACCCCAGAATCTCATAAAGTGACCTTATTTGGAGACGGGGTCTTTACAGAGGTGATCAAATTAAAATAGGTCACTAGCCTGGCTCTAACCCAATAGGACTGGCTGGCGTCCATATAAAAAAAAAAAAAAAAAAGGCAATTTGCACAGAGACTGACACGCACAGAGGGAGATGATATAGAGGCAGGGAGATGGTGATCATGCAACTACAGCGACGCGTCTACACACCAAGGGATGCCAAGGACTTCGGGCAACTGCTAGAAGCTGGAAGAGGCGAGGAAGGACCGTCCCTAAAGCCACCAGAGAGTGTGTGTCTGGGGCCCTGGCTGCAGGCTGCCATCATGGTGGGTGAACTTGCTCAGACAAGTTTGCCTACAGGAGCTACCTGTGTGCTCAGCTCAGCAGACGGACGGGCCGTGTTCTAGAACACCACTGCCACTTCCTGTTCCCTTCCTACCACCCTGGTGTGGGCCTGGCCCTTAGGTGCCTGGACGTTCCCTGTGCGCTTTCACAGCTGCGCACCGCATCTGGCAGACACAGATAAGGCACCTACATCCTGCTACTCCCTGAGATATTCAGGGAGTCTGGCCTCGTTGACGACACTATAAATGCATAAGACAGGTCAAGAGCAACACTGAAGTTGCCCGGGGCCATGTCCCCCAATTCCGTCTTTAAACGTGGACACTACTGAAGACCATTGTTGTGGAAAGTACCACGCATGAGGGACTGAGGGAAGAACCAGACATACCCCCAGAGGCACAAACGTGTAGGGCGGGGCCCACAGAAGATGCCCAGAGCGCTTCCTCGTCCACAGTGCACGTGGCACCCAAACGGCATGGTGAGGCGGGCTCCAAGCAGCACAACCCCGGAAGCATCCACAGCCGCTCTCAGTCAGCCCCAGCTGCCCGCCTCGCTCGCCTCCGGTCTTTGCACACTGGTACGTGGCCAACGCCGAGCCAACGCAATATGGCCCACGGCGGGGGTGTCGCGTAAGGAGTCCTTGCATCGCCCAGCGGGCCTAGGGGCCAGCCCTGGACCCTGACGCCACTAGCCGGCCTCGAGTCCTGCTCGCGGGCTCCCCCGAGCACCTTGCTGGCCAGGCGGCTTCTGCACCCTCAGCACCCCAGGGAGGAGCAGGAGGGGAGGGCCTGTCTGTCCAGCCGATTGCTGCCCTTGGCAAGAGCCGTTCCCACAGGGGCATGCTGGAATCCCCAAATCCCTTCACATCTGGGGCACAATCAGGATCGATTCCCTGAGCCTAAAAAGTGCAGGGCAGTCCTCACATAGGAGGGCTGAGCCAAACACAGTGGCACTTGCACTGGGTGTCAGGACTCCCCGGCTGTCCTTTGGGACTGAGACCCAGGCTCCTACCTGTCGCATTCCATTCAAAAGCTCTACGGGGCAGGAGACACAAGGAAAGAAGGGGGCGGGGGGCTCAATCACCCCATCGGGGGAAGAATGTGAATGTCACAGATGGTTACCTTCTGTGCATCGCACTGAACAAAGCTAGTGAGCTCGCCCTCGATTTCTTCTGCTGCCTCCTGCTTCGGGCTGCGACTCCTTTCTGTGAGATTCCACAGGCAGTGTGATGAACGTCAGTCAGCCCAGTACCGCGTTCCAGGGGCATATCAGCATTTTAGGCACAAAGTCCCGTTTTTCCAAAGGGACTTCCCCCAGGGACACTGAGGAGTCCGCTGGAACCTGATCCTGACCGGTTCCCACTCGCGGTCCATTACACCTCTCACCACACCGGGGGCTCCACGCAGAAGGGAAGCGCCGGCCCCATCTTTCTTGTCTGTCCTCGTAGAAGTTCCGGTTCTGTTTGATCCATTATGAAGGCAAACCTGCCTCCTAAATTCCTGGAACTTCTTTGGATCTCTGGGACTGTCAGAGAGGCCGGCTTGGCGTGCTCACCGGTATTGCCCACGAATAAGTACTTGACCACGAGTGCGCTTACTCTCCATTCTCTCTATAACGGCGCGGGCCCTCAGTGGTGTGAACACAGAGGGGAAATGCCACTTCATCGTTTGTCACCTGACTGCAGCTGGAGGAAGCAAGACGAGCTCCAAATGTGATCTGTGCACAGAAAATTCCCTCTCAGGCAAATATCCCTATTTAGTGCTGAGACTATTGTGACACTTCTCTTTTCATATGATGGCCCAATACACACTCATCCCACGTCTAGTCAGGAAAATAAGATATCCTAAAACAAATTGCATCAGTGTGTAGGAACCTCCCACTTTATTAGAAGTATGCCTGCAACGCTTTGCAACACGATAACTAACTTCACAGTCCACACATCTTTATTGAGCATGTACTACATACTGGGCTCTGGGATTATCGGGCAGGGGAGATGACCTGGCAAACAAGATGAAATCTTTGCTCTCATGGAGCAGCCCATCGTATCTGAACTTTAGATGTTATTACATGGCCTCAATATTGCAAACAAAACTGCAAATGGGCACATTTTTGCAAAACATCACATACAGTGTGACATTTGCAGACTGCAGAAAAATGGTCTTGCACCCAGCTGAAAAGTGCCAACTCTGGACCCAGGCAGCCCGGCTCCCCCTCAGGGAACATGCACAGGTCCCTGGAATTGTGGGTATGTACCTACCTGGCGGAAGCTAATCACCTTGCCCTAATGTAAATGGCCCTTTTTCATCATGGGGCAGACTGAGAGGAAGTGAGAGTGAAACACTTTCAGGGCACAGACTCCTCAGTAATTGTTCCTCATCACAGAGCACTAGGCACAAAACACTAAGTGAGCAATTTCCCTAATCAGGCCATCAAGTGGAAATAATTAGTGAAATGATGCAGCAGCACCTCAGGTATAATTACAAAAGCCAATTCGAACGTGCCCTGTGTGTGAAGAAGTGGAAGGATGTTTGGATTTGCATAATTATTCGTTATCCTCAATAAACTTATATTGATCATCAGTAAGACACTAGGTGTCACGAGACGTGCCCGACGAGACACCGTATTAAGATCTTCGGGACAGCGTACCAGCACCAGGATCTTCTAAAGACCTATGCCAGCTGCCAGTCATTCTTTTGTCATGATGTTGAAAAGCAGCCACTGTCATGCTTATTTGTAAGCTGGGGTTGGTGGGGGATGCAGAGCCAGCCCCTAGCGTGTCTCTACAGACCCACCCCTCCCCCACACTGCTGTAGAAAGCTGTCCTTATGGGATGGATCAGCAATAACAGAAGGCCCAGGGCACTCCCGAGATCTTTTCACGTGGCAGGAGATCAGGTGAGATGACTCCAGAATCAGTATTGTCTTAGTTCTTAGATTTGGTGGCTAAAGTACAAGGTGACATAGTACACAGGTGGCCTTGCTTTACAGCCTCCGAGCTGAACACCCTGGGCTGCGGGAATGCCCCGTGAGCTGACAGTGGCTGGTGCTACCGCTGTGGTGGCCGGGGACACACGCTCTGCTACGTGGTGTGCGAAGTCCCTCCAGGCTTCCCAATTCCATGCTTTCTGCTTGACTTAGGGGGATGACACGTAAGACAAGAAGTTCCATCCTTGTACATTTTACACTTAGGCCTTCCATCCATTTTAAGTTGATGGTCGTGTAAGATACGAGGTTTAGGTTGAGGTCCTTCTTTTTTCTTTTCATCTTTCCTCCGTTTAGCCACTTTTGCACCTTTGTCAAAAATCAGTTGGGCGTGTGCATGGGGGTCTCGTTCTGGGTGCTCTTCTCTGTTGCACTGATCCGTGCCTATCCCTCCACCAAACTTGTGGCATTTTAAAATTTGCCTTTGTGCCAACTCAAAGTGCTTCTGTATCAGTTACAGGCCGTGCATTGTAGCTCAGGAACGACCGCAGGATGAACTTAAAGAGCATCTGCCTGGAACGACTTAGCTTAGACAACTGACACTTAGCCTCATAGTTTCCGGTGTAAGGGACCAGTTGTAATCTTTGGAAAGAAGAACCTAGAACTCAGCTTCTCAAAACAGAGCTGAGCTGAACTCCATCTGGCTGGCGTCCCCAGCGCTGGCTCATGCTAGAGTTCAGCGGTGTGTGCACCTCCGCTTTGGATTTGGAAACCTGCTGCGGGACTCTCACCATCGAGACAGATGCCTGACTCGTCCTTGAGTTTGCGTTTCATTGACCCAGGTGACAAGAAGCAGTGTGTGCCCCAGGCTGGCCCCACAGAGAGACAGGCACTGGGGGGGTCTCACCAGATACTGGCAGAATGCCACATCTGTGGGACATGACCAGAGTTGTCAGAAAGACCTGCGTCACTTGCAGGAACCAGTGGAAAATATGAACACACAGCACCTTGTCTAAAAATTAGGAATTTCCAGATGGCAACAGCAGAGCAGTAGCCAAGCCCATGGCCCACGTGATGATGGGTCAGACACCCAAAGAGCTGGTCCAGGGGTGTGCTCCCTACTCAACACGCCGCAGAACTCAGCTTTCGGCACCTCCTCTCTTTCCAGAGTTGTTCAATAATCTAGTGTAAGTTTTGGTTATCCAGGAAGAGCTGGTGCTGTTTTCCATATGGGTGTGTGTGTGTGTGTGGTGACTGCGTTTAGGGAATGCTGTGTTACAGCCATTAACCGTGTACCTATAATGAGAGGTAGCACCTACAGACACAGGAAATAGATGACAGTTGACTAAAAGTGCAGGCCCAGGGGACAGAAGCTATGAAAACACTGAATAATGTCACCTAGACAGAGAGGGCACATGGAAAGGGACTAAGCACTAGGTTCAGAAAGACTAAATTGTTATACAGATGTATTTGTTCATAGACAACAGTGATTCGTGATATAACGTTGGGTAACAAATGCATTATTAGAAAGTTAGGTACTGTGTGATCTCATTTCAAATATACACGTGCAAAACATTTGCATGCACTTCTAGCACACATCGGAACACAAGTCTGTGAGTAGAGACCAAAACAGTCACAGTACCCATTGTAGCTTGGTGACATTAGAGGGCTGTTATTTTATTTTTAAGATCTACTATTCTGCATCTCCTAGCTTTTTAAGATTGGACGTTTGCTACTTGTGTATTTTTTAAAGAAGAGATTGCAATTTAAAATCCATGAGTTACTTTGGATTAATGTCTAGACTCCTCAAATGGACTATGTATTCTGATGAAAGAAACCACACGAGAGACATTGATGAATCACTTCTTTACCCCCCAGTGTGTGTGTTTCTGTGTGTTTCTGTGTGTGCGTGTGTGCGCATGTGTGCGTGTGTGGGTTTCTGTGTGTGTGTGTCCATGAAACAATGCACATAAAATTGCAGAGGAGGGTGCATAATTCCTATGTCTGTGAACGAGTGAACGCATAAGCCAGCACTGCAGGTTTCTCAGTTATTTCCTCCTTCGTGTCCGTTCACACGTCTGTGGGGCGCATAGTGCTGCTCACGACAGGATCTATGTTAGGATCATCAAGACTGAGTGGATCTTCTGAGTTTGGGCTCATTTATGTACTGAAGCCACTTCTTATCCAGTACAAAATCCTGACTCATTTCAAAATGAAAGTTTTAAACAGGTTTTAATTGAAGTTGGCATTGCTACGGGCAAAACCCCCCACACTCTTCCTTTTTTTCCCCTGTGGTTTCTCCAGTGATGGAGGAATCAGTCAGCTGTTGGAAACCCTCTCTTTCTCTCAGCAATGTTTCCTCTATGGCAAGACTCTAACGTCTTCTCATGGAAGAGCACGCCACGCGGCCACGCTGCAAGTCAGAGGGCGGACCCCCCCCGCCACGGACCACCGGGTCCCACTGCGGCATCTGCGTCCCGGCTGAGGAAGCCGGCTGCTCAGGGCCCCACGCCTCATCACGAGGTGACTCCATCGTCACAAAAGATCCAGGCTTAGACCTTTCTCGGCATGTCCAAAAGGAGCCTGCCTACCACTATTTCGAAAAAGTGACATCCTATCAGCAACCTCTGACTTCTCATTGGGGCCCACGTAACTCCGCTGGCAAACCCGAGAAGAAATGCAACGCCCTAGCGCATACCCGCAGAGGGGAGGTGGGTACCGCGCTCTCCGGCTGGACACCAGCCCTGCTGTTGTAGCCAGGGCAGGTGACGATGGCATGCACTGGGCTACTGTCTGACTTATCGAAGCTCTACATCACGCTCAGCATCCCAGTCACGTGACCAAGTCCCCACACAGGCTTCTGGCAAGCTGTCGTCTGGTTGTGATGCCTGTATCTTCACCGAGCATTTAGAAGACGTGCGTGACACCTTGACTTTGTGTGGACTGAGGATTTCCTTAAATCAGAAGTAATGCACTGGAGAAAAACCAATGCTATTTTTTCCCTCTTGCTTTTGCAACGCAACACGAGCTACTCTTCCTTTGTCGGGTGTAAGACCTGCCAGAGCACGCTCACGGGGGAGCGTAAGTGCACGCGAGACTGGGTCCGAATACTGCATCGTGGGTGGCCCGTCCCAGCTCCTTGCCTTCACCCGCCTTGCATGCAGGAACCATGCCCTTCTCAGCACCATAACCTGGGACTTGAATTTGTGACTTACAGCCAAGGTCACACCAGCAGAGTGTGTGGGACAGAGGCTGTAACTGCGTCTACAGGACTGGATGTGCTTCTGATGCTACTGGGATTGTCCCTGAGAAAAGCAAACTCCACACAGTCACTGGCCGGAAGAAGACAACCTGCCACGGCCCAGTCCGGTACCCGGAGACCCTTGGTAGAAATCCAAGTTAAGTTTCACGTGCCATAAATTTTCCTGTGTGACCAAAACAAGCCACGACCCTCAATAGTTAGTGCTACTGCTGAAGGGTGCCCGTTACATCCAATCTCATCACCTCCCGAGACGCAGAGGTGCTGAGAGATTGCTCAACCATGCAAACTCCAAGAATGAAAGTTGTGCTGCCTATCTACACAAAATAAAGATGATTAAACTACTGAGAAAAATGCACGACAGATGCAGAGCAGCAAAAATATACACCACCAAACAGAGTTATCTTGGAGAATATCCTGTAAGTGCATGAACCTAACATGTAACACAATTCAGTGTTCAGCATGGACTTCTGAACAACTAGTACCTTATACAAGCTATGTGGGGAATGCGTGCACACATACGACTGAGGCTAGATTTCAGGGAGTTCAGAAATTAAACAGTGACATCACCCACAGTTCTCGTTTTTAGCACCAAACGTTTTTCTATGTGAAAATTGAGTTTCAAGAGTCACTTGAATAACCCAGAGGTACAATACAGAGCATGAACTACACGGTCTGGCTCTTGGCATAGAGCCGCGTTTTGCATTTTACTTCCATCAAGCACACAATGCGGTGTGAGTTCTCCACCAGCAGAGGAGAAGGCACCGGGCAAGGCAGGGTGTGTTCCTCGATGCGCGATGCAAACCTTCCTCTATCGAGCCTAATACTCAGCAAGACACCTGCTCCGGGACTTGTGCCAACTGCTATGTTCTGTACCAGGAAGTAGGACGAGTCTGCAAAATTATGACTGGGGACCAAACTGGGAGTTTCTGTTTCAGTTGTTCTATTAGATACAATGAGATAAGTCTAGATTAAATTCAGAATGATAGTTCAAGTGAGTTTTGACATTGTTGGTCGTTTCTGCTGTGAGACAGAAAGATGGCTGCCTGTTTCTGAACGAACGGGCTGTGAGGGTGTGTGTGGCCACAATTATACGTGCACACATATACACACACATAGGTCATAAATACACTCGTGTGTACAGGCATAAAATAAAGCTTCATTCATGCACCAACTTTCAGCCGGTTTCCTGGGCTCCCGTGACAGATGTGCGATGCAGATGCTCCTGTTTCAGAATGTATTCTTTTTGAGGAGAGAAGGGGGATGGGGAGTCTGCCTGCAGAAGCGATGCAGGGTTCTGTCCTATTGTCTTAGTGTGACACAAAATTCCATGGCATGTGACACCAGTAAAGGTCACACTGACAAGCTGACAGCTGCAGTTCTGGCAGCTTCAGTAGCAGGACTAGCAAATGACTCAGTATCTTCCCTGCACAGAATGGCTGCAACAACAAAACCTGGGAGGCCCTTTGCCTTCATGCAAATACTTGAGAGAGTGTCATTTGTCCCCGACTTTCCCTCTGTCAGCCTCGGGGACCGCCGTCCATCTCCCGAGCCAGTAAGTGAGGAAATGCCGAGCACACCTCTGAGTACTGGTGGGTACACCAGCAGTAGATACCGACTAGTGATGATGAGAGATAAATGAAAGCCGACCCTCCACAGCGCTGCAGCTCCTTCCTTAAGAATCGGTCCACTCGACGAGGAAGCATTCGTACAGCACCTGACATGCCTGCGGCACTGAGCGTGCATGTGCAGCCAACAGGCCTTGCCCTCCTGTGAAACGGTTCTAACTGAAAAGGTCGGGAGATGAGCTGATCTCTCATGAAATAAGACAGAACAAGGAGTAAAAGCCGTGGTTCCTGGACTAGCACAGGTGGTCATCGTGCCCAAGTGCAGAAAGGGTGTGGGTGTGAGTCCTTGGCTGGGACTGTTCTTCTCACGTGAAAGCCATTCTGAGCTCCAGCAGGCCCTCGAAGTGAGAACAAGGCCCATACGTGGCCCCAAGTCTCTGCCCATTGGGATGAAGAGAAGTGCAGGCTAATGAGCAGAATCACACACTGAGACGGGAAGGTTCTTATGAGCCAATCAGGCAGTCAGTCACCATGGCAAAGTCTGCTCGTGATAAACGAGGGCAGTTTCCTGTTTGTTTTTTTTTACAAATCTGTTTCAAATGTCAGAGCTCTCACCATGTTCCGAGGGCCTTCTGTGCCTGTGTTGGGGTTCTGTTCCTGGAGAGAGGTGGCATGCTGACACGGGAAGAGTGACAAGCACTCAGCTCTGCTATGCATTAGCTGTGTGGCGTTGGCCATGGCAGGTGACCTACGTGAGTTTCTTCTGTTCATCTATAAAATAAGGTCCTCCGTGTCTACGAGGAAGGATTGCCATATGATGAAATGTAACTATATATGTGGAAATTTTCTGTCAAGACTATTCTGAAGGAAGCAACTATTTTCAATTATCCAAATTTCCTGCCTTTAAAACTGTAGGAATAGAGACAGAACAGGCAATATCACAACTGTGAAGACACTACACAGAACAGAAAGGCACCTATTCTCCTAGAAGGAAGAGGAATGACCATGTGCAGAAGAGTTTTCCTGGAATTCATCAAAGGTCCCATAGAATATACAATTTGTCTTCCAAAAAATTAGAGATTTACACAAACTCAGATGTCCTTCCAAAAGCAGGGAAAAGCCAATGGAAATGTGGGAAGTGACCGTGAGAAGACACGCCTGCAGCGGGAAGAGCCCACAAGCAACCTTCTCAAAGCAGGCGGATTATACTGAGAGGTGTGACAGCTAGTGGCCTAGTGATCACAAACGCTCGTGATACGCTGGAGCAGGCGCTCCCCAGAGCCTGTTTGGTACCGGGAACAGAAGAGAGGTAGGACTGGAGGATTTCCATCCCCATCTGTACAGGAAGTGGGTGGAGAAGAGATGCTCGGGATTAGAAACAGCCCAAAGCCCGCTGACTTCCGCTGGCTGGGGAGAAGTGAGGTGAAATAAGGCACACCGGAGTGTAACAGTGTGTCAGAGTTGTTTATTATAAGTTGGGGATAATTCCTGTCGATTGGGTTATGGTCTCACCCTTGAATAAAACTTTTGACAAGTACCTGATCTAGGAAGGCCTTCCATCAAATGATGTGAGATAAATAAAAAAATTCCCAGTATGGAGTTTATATATACATAATATGCAATGAATTTAGGAAAAGCACCGGAAAAAAACAATGGAACATAAACACTCACCTGAAAAGGGTAGTTATTGAGCCAAATGAATCATTTAGTTTGAAGTTCAAACAAACGAGACAGCCATAAACGAAAGTGATTTAATGAGATGATCAGATAGCTTGGAGCAGAGGTAGAAGGCTACATAAAGACGAGGAGATGAAATACAAGCTCCTTAAGAGCGCAGAAGAAAAAGAAAGGGATTTTTTTCTTAATCACAAACTGACTGCTGTGTTGAGATTGGCCCAAAGAAAGTGGACAATGTCCATAATATGTAGAACTGGATTAGGAAAAGAGCCTAAATGATAGATAGATGATAGATAGATAGATGACAGGTAGATGACAGATAGATAGATAGATAGATAGATAGATAGATAGATAGATGACAGATAAATAGATGATAGATGCTAAATAGACAGATAATTAAAAGAACTAAGGAGAAATATGGAAGAAAAGGTGTTCCAAAATCTACATGATTGATGTTTGTGGCTAAGGGATATAAATGAACTAAAAAGTATTGAAAATATTATTTAGTAACTAATATAGAAATAATGAAGAAATATGGAATATATAAATTAAATGGTCACAATCTCCTAAGAATATTTGATATAGAAAAGCCCATAAGACTCTTATCTGTATTAGGAGTGATTTCATAGGACTTTGTAAGATAAATTAAAAAACACTTTATAATTGGGTAAAAAATAATTGAGTTACTTAAAAGAAGAAAATGAATAATAATTACCCTCATCTTCTCATAATAACATCCGTTTGAACATAGTAGGACAATATAAAATGTTCAGGGGAAGCCGGGATGGCTCAGTGGGTTAGGCGCTCACTTTGCAGCCCTGGGGACCGAAGATCGAATCCCGGCCCCGGCCCATGTGAACCCATATGCTGAACTGGGGAGTGCCTCCAGTTCAGTTCTCACCGGGGCGAGACCCCGGCCCAGGTCCTGCCCTGTGCAGCCCCGCCCACCTGTGGAATGAAACTATGTGGAAAAACCAATGATGTGCAGCTATGGAGACTGTTCTGGGCCCTCACCCTCCTCTCTGTCTCTGTACCTGTATCTCTCTCTCTCTCTGTCAGAAACAATAAAAAAAAAATCTTAAAATGTTCATATAGATAAAATGTTATACCCAGGCAAAAATGAATTCAGTTATAAATATTTCCAAGCACATTTTCAAATAAAAACATAATTAGACAAAAAATTTTTAACTAATAGAAAATCTCAATGAAGACTATTAATATTGCACTCTGGTTAATGAGTATGCCAAAGTGTTTAAGAATCTACTGATATTTGCAAATTATTTTTAAATGCATCAAGAAATAAGATGACTTTATGGGTAAAGGGATCAATAAATGTATAGCTAGTTGATAAAGCAAATTTAGCAAACATTAACTGTGGAATAGAGGTAATGGGTAATGAGTGTTCCGTATACAATTACTTTAATTTTTCTATAATTAACAAATGTTTACAATAAAATGATAGAAGCACAAATCAAGAAATCATAGCAAAAGAATTAAATCTGCATTTGTTCTATTTAACTACAGGATTAGGAGTAAAGCAACTCTGGGAATTACATAAAAGGTGTCAATTGTTTTAAATCAGCAATTTCAAATTACTGTAACAACTCATTGGAGAGGGGAGTCAGTAGGTAGAGAAATTTTAATTTATTTTTATTTTTTAAAATATTTTCTTCAACTCTGCAAGTTGTCTATTTATTATTTATTTATTTATTTATTTATTTATTTATTTATTTATTTTTATTGTTTTTTTGACAGAGAGAGACAGAGAGAAGGGGGAGGGCCCAGAGTAGTCTCCAGAGTTGCACATCATTAGTTTTCTATACACTTTCATTCCACAGGTGGGCGCAGGGCCACATAGGGTAGGAACTGGGCCTAGGGCCTCCCATATAGGCCCCAGCAAGAACTGAACTGGGGATACACCCCAGTTCAGCATATGGGTCCACATAGGCAGGGGCAAGGATTCGATCCTTGGACCCCATGCCTGCAAAGTGAGCTCTCAATCCACTGAGCCATCCCAGCATCCCTGGAATTTTATTTTTCAATCACAGGTCAAATATAAATCTTTTAATGGTGGTACATTAATCAGTCAAAAACAACTATAAACACTAGAAGAACCAATATAAATATATTTAAGTAAAATCGGGGGGTGGCATTCTTAGAATACTTCATAATTTCATCAAAAATCACTGTGGAGGGTTGATACTGTCTTGGGGTGGGGGCTGATACTGTCTTAAAAAAAGAAAATTGAGCATATCACAAAAATGTGTAATTACAGTTAGTCTTTATAAAAACTAAAAACAGCTCATCAGCATTCCATAACATAAACACAGAAAGGAGTTGGGGGGGGGAGAGAACAAAAGGGGAAACAACCCAAAATCAACATAAGGAGGAAACATAACATAAAATATGATACAGCACCATGTAAATTTGCTAAACTTACTCCCATATTGTATCATAAATTCAAATATATATCATTTCAGAGAGTTTTAAAGTGACTAAAAGTATTGAATATTAAAGATGTGAAAAGGCATATATCAGGCAAATGCAAACTGAGAGAAAGCATTGGTCATGCTATTAAGTAGCAGACAAGGTGGAGGGAGAAGCTCAGGTTTGGGTGGAGAGCATTTGTGTGACAAAGAATGGCCCTTTCTGAGGGCCAAGGGCCTAATCTGCAACAAAGATATAAGAGGTACGAATATCGACACATAATGCAAATATCATACCAAACTCCATAAAGCAAAACTGATAAAAAATAAAAGAAAAATAGGCAGAAATATATTAGTAGCAGGAGACTGTCATTTACTTTGCTCAATCTATGAGTGATCAAATGCACTTAAAAGATAAAGATAGTGAAGGTTCAAACCACATAGTTAATAAGTTAGACCAATGTGTAATTTATATAACTCTATACACTGAAGACAGACAATCCATCATTCACTCCAGTACTCAAGGAAAAAAATTGCCAGTCTTGAAGACATATTAAGCCACAAAGAAAAGTTCATATCAGAACGTGTGTAATATGTCAAAACAATACTTGAAAGAATTTCATAGCCTTATAAGTTATATAAATAAAAAGAAGGAATGAAAATAAATGAATGAAGTATCTAATTTAAAGAATTAGAAAAAGATCAAATATATATTTATATATATACACACAAAAGAAAAATATTAATTAAAAATAAATTCAAGAATCAGTGCATTAGAGAGCAGACTTATATGAGAACTATTAAATAGATCTAGTTTTAAAATAATAAATAAAATAGATTAATGGCTGGTTAAATTAACCAAGAAAGGAACAAACACACAAAATTAGACATGATAATGAGGAATAAATCACAGATGGTGATGAAATTAAATGCTATAACATACAACTTAATAAAGAAAGGAAATTAGAACTATTCATACTAAAAACAAAGAGGAAACTTATCATTATTTGCACACATATAATTGCATAACTGAAGCATGGGTGAGAATGGACTAAAAAGGTATTACAAATGGTAAGTAATTCCAGCAAGTGACTAGTTATACATACACTGTGAAAACAGATGGCCTGGTACCGGCAAACAACCACTCTTTCAAAACCAAGATCTTGTCCACAATGGGAACAAGAAGAATGAATGTAATAAATGAATACAAAACATAGGAATAGCATGTTGAAATGCTCTAAAGTATACAGAAAAAAAAAACCATCCGAGTAAGTGGAATGGCTGACCCTATTTAAGATAAGAACACTTAATATCCTAAGGAGGGTAAGTCTTGAATTAATCAATGCATTTTCAACCACACTCTAATAAAATACCAAGCAGATTTTTAAATCTAAATGTGTCATCTAATTTTAAAGCAAACATGCAAAAATAGCCAGAAAAAAAACCCAAAAACCAAAATACTTCAAAATATGAGTAAAATAGACAAAAATAGATTTACTAGATACTCAAATATATTTTAAGGCAGTGGCAGGGTCCATGAATAGACAAATGGAGACAAAGGAGAGAATGGAAAGATAAATAAATATAAATTTTTTAGCACATCTTACAAAGGGTATTTAATACCAGTAGAAAGTAAAACAATTATTCAATAAATGGTGCCTTGAGGCAAATGGAACTTGTAGAAAAAAAATTGAAATTGAATCTTTACCTACCTCATCCAATCAAAACAAGTTCCAGAGATTTAAACAACATAACATAATTATTAGAGGAAAGATGGGAATTTTTTTTGCATAACTTAGGATAGTGTTTTTCTAAGTATAATACAAAACTGTGATGCCATAAACAATTTATAAACTCAACCACATAAAAGTCAAATATCTCTGTAAGGCAAAGCAAAAGCAAACAAGTGAGAACATTCTTTGTTTCACATCTCGGAGAAGAGATAGTTCCTTAAACTGTAAAGAACTCTGTACATTAATCATGAAGGGGAAACATTAACTATCCAAAGGAGAAATGGAGGAAGGACACAAATTGATGGTTAACTGAAAAGAAACTATGATTGTGAAAGAAACGGTGAAAGCACACCTGAGACCTTACTAATAAGAGATGCTGATCAAATGTGTGAGGTTCCGTTTTCACCTATTCCTGTGGCAGAAATAAGAATGCTTGAGGACAAGAGCCAGCCAAGACTCTGAAGCTCCCATGACGTCAGCAGCTCCCATGACATCACAGTTCCTATGACATCAGCAGCTCCCATGATGCCAGCAGCTCCCGTGACATCACAGTTCCTACGATGTCAGCAGTTCCCATGATGCCAGCAGTTCCCACGACGTCAGCAGCTCCCGTGACATCACAGTTCCTATGACGTCAGCAACTCTCATGACGCCAGCAGCTCCTGCGACATCACAGTTCCTATGACGTCAGCAGCTTCCACGATGCCAGCAGCTCCCACCTGACTGCTGGTTGTTAGACCACGTGGTTCCAGCGTTGGAGGCTGGATGGGATCGTGTGGCCCAGGCCCCTGTCTGGCAATTCTGACAAGCAAGTCCCCATCCTCTGCTCACAGTCACAGGGAAAGGGAGCTCACCACCTTCCGCGGTGGCCCTTTAGTTTGCACTGAACTACTGTTTTCAGTAGTCATGCTTCCTGGGGTGGACTAGAAGGCCTGCCACCCGCCCCTCTGGAGCAGGGAGGAGTGGAATCACTTCTGAGACGATGAGCCTCCTGACCCCTGCAGGTAACACACACCAGGGCACCCAAGACACTGAGCTCCTCAGCCACCTAACACACAGGCTTGATTTCTGTCTGTTTCTAGAAGCCCTCAGAAGAACTTGCTTGAACTGGGCGGATTATCGCCTCCAAAACATCATGTAATTTTAATCTTAATTCAGTTATATGTAATTAAAATTTTTTTTTTTTTAGGTAGCTTTGTTCATCTTACTCTTTTAAAAAATATTTTTAGCAACTTAAAATTAATGGCCCCCATGAATCTAGAATTTTATTTATTTATTTATTTATTTATTGATTTATTTATTTAAATTTTTATTTTTTATTTTTTATTTTTTTTATTTGAATCTAGAATTTAAGCTGAAAAATAAAGATACGAACGAGTCCGTATTTACAGGTGTGTTCCCCACCTTTCACCATGAGAGGCTCCTGCATTTGCATCATCAGTATTTGACTTGCATTTAAGCTGTTATGAAAATAAAGGGGATTTGTAGAAACAGTAATCGCATTGACATGTAAGCCGTTACTGACACAAAGGCACATCAGAATTTTTAAAACAACTGAATTTGTCTTTATTTCTTCATCTCCTTGCTCACACATACCTACACACAGAGATTTAAATCATAAAGTAATGACTTCCATATTTAATTGATCTTTATCCACAGATTTATTGAAATGTCTGCAATGTGTCTGTCTGTAGCGGTAGAAATTGTCATGTGTCTATTTTTTGTGGAAGAGTGAATGCTCTTTTCTCAGAAATGCAGTTTCCTGAAGGCATATACAAGGGCTGTCGGGAAAACAATCCAGCCACAGACGCCTCTGTTTTTCATATGACGGGCTGGAGACTTTCCGGACAGCCCTTGTATTCAAAGCCACGAAATTAATTGGCCTTGGACGCTACGATTTATGCAGGGCCGGCTGACAGTCATGTCACACCAAAGCCACCACCAGTGCTTCTTCGCCTGGGCAAGGCTGGTAGGATTCTCAAGTTCAGTGCCACCCTGTGTCTACTGAGTCGCCTGCAAAGTGACGTCGGAGGTCGGTTCCCCCTGGTCCTTCCTAAGCGTCCCTCATTTTGAGGCTGGCATTAAGGTTATTCTTAGTCATGAGGCTTGAAGTGTTTCGCTTTTGGTTTAGATGACATCATTAACTCAAGGCTCATCAAGAACTCGCAGTTTTAATGCCACAGACACAGAAACAGTTAGTATGACCTATTTTGATCTTGTTGAGCAACTTCCTTTTTCATTGTGGCTATTTTACAGTGTTCTCCCCCAGACTCCGGATGTCACAGCCATTTCTTTTCTGGTATTTTGTCCCTTTAATGCATCAGAGGGGATAAAATGTAACTGGGAAAGATCTGTAAACAGCAACTTTCTTTTCGGAAGTTTAGCATAATTGACACGAACTCTGGCCTAGTAGCAGCGAACCATCCCATCAACTGAAACTCCTTCCTTCTAAAGCTCTGACCGCACATTCGGAAAAAGCAGGCTATTCACTTGTCGGAGAAACCAGCTCCCACCAACGCTCTGCCACCAGTTGGCACCTTGGGCAGGAGGGACCAGCTGTCTACAGAGGCCACTCGGACCAGCTCATTTCTCCACCGAGGAGAAGCCGCCCTTCTGGCACCCAGCTACCTAGAGCGGGCAGATCCAGACCCAGCGATTTTTACCCGAGTGTTTTTAAAACAACAGTGACTAACCCTGTATGGGGGGCATGTGGGCCCCATTCTGTTCTAAGTGCTTCACACGTAATAAAGTCTGTCATCCTCCAACAGCAACCTGGCCTGCTGGCTAACACTTTTCCCTTGTTCTGTTGATGGAGAGACCGAGAGTGTGCAAGCCACCTGCCCACGGACACACAGCTAAGAAGGTGTGGAGCCAGCCGTCACTTCCCGGTAGCTCGGCTCCACATCCCACGTGGCTGTCACCACATCAGATTCCCTGCTCACGGCGAGAAGACCTGCTCTGTCATTTCTGCAGGAGGGAAAGCTCGGAGGACAAAGAGACTGCCCAATACCTCGTTACTTGTCCAGTGACAAAGAGGGACTGACCTCACCTTCCTGACCCTTAGTCTGTATTGCATCTTTTCATTCATTATGTCATTGAGACACATCAGAGGGATGAGTGTCTGTGCCAAATGTGAGGGACAGGGACACTCCGCCCTTCAATTCTTAAATTTAGAGACAAGATGACATCACATTTCAAAACATATGCTCCTGAGGAGAGGGGTATGAGTTTTTCCTTTTTCATAATGAACCTTATTTTAAATTCATCAAGAGTTATTTAAAGTAATCCCAAAGAAAATCTTCCTTTTTCTTTTTAAACTAGAGAAAACTAGGGAAGTAATCATTTTTAATCTATTACCATACCAGTTCTATGTTCATAAACTTGTTTTGGTTAATTGGAGATATGCATCTTTTTGTACGGGATATATTGTTTCTTAAATGGAAAAGAAAAAGCACACTAAAACTTCATTTGGCTCTTTGATTACGTGGTGTGTGGGTACATGAAGATAAAGATGATTTTGCAGACACTTCCAAATCCAGCACAGGGACAGTTGACTTGGCTTGTTTCATGTGTGTGTTTGTTTCAGAGGGGGTGGTTTAGTTGTAACTTGTGTGTGTTAAAGTGTTTTTTGGTTAAGAAAAGAAGAACCACTAGCCTCCTTTGTCCAAGTGGTTATTTGATGTGTCTCCTATGCTGTACCCTTCTGGAACATGAACTCTCCCCAGAGGGGAGTGCAATGCAGAGCATTAGGTGCAGGCTAATGTATGTCACCATGAAGGAACATGGTGACAAAAGAAAGCCCACAGCTCTCTGAGGCTCATGAGCCCCAACGCAGCCGTGCACTCGGCATTTTTGTGGCTCGGGCCATCCAGGTCAGCCCTCCCAGTGGGCCAGGAACCTAATTCCCAGCGAATACAGTCCATAGGGAGCACTCACGTGAGCAGAAGCGTCGATGTTGATCTGAGAGACAGAATTAAGAACCAGTTCACCAAACTGGCAGACACCATAACAGCTTACCGCCGGCAAGAATGGCCAGCCAAGGTCAATTAATGCCCATGAACTCATCAGCCAATGGAAATAGATGAACAGAGTGACCTGCATGCATGGAAGCACCCCCATTCTGCACCCCCAAAGAGGTCAAGGTGATATAGCAACTGTGCAATCTGAGTTTAATGAGACCAACAGTGGGGTTCATTACGGAGCCCACTGAAGGTTTACCACTGGACTACCATAGGCAATCACTCAAGGGAAGGGTGAGTAAGAAGCTCTCCTGACCACACAACAAGCCAACTAAAGGCCACCACGTGTGACGGCTCTGGCACGGGGCCACCCCATCTACTGTGTGGACCACACAGAGTCCCTGAGATCCAGAGACGTACAGACCAACTTTGTAGATGACGGGTGAAATTGCACCCCCAAGTCATATGGTGGAGTCCTAACCCCCAGCACCTCCAAATGTGACTGTATTTGGAGACTGGGTAAAGACGTCAAAACAATGAAGTCCTTGGGGTGGGCCTTAATTTAATGACAGGCATCCTTATGAGAAGAGGAGCCAAGGACACAGACACATGCAGAGGGACAACCACGTGGAGATACAGGGAGAAGACAGCTGTCTACAAACCAAGGAGAGAGGCCCCCAGAGTAACCAACCCTGCCAACACCTTCAGCTTGGACTGCCCAGTCTCTGCTGCTTTGTCGTGGCAGCCCTAGCAGACAGCTACACATAAGCACGCACACACAGGTTTAGAAGACTCCCAAACGTGTCCTAGAACTCCCTTGGCACATACAGTACGCAATGTTCCACCCTGCTGTTGTCTCACTTGTTTTCCCATAGGCAATCCTTCATTTCCTTCATTCAAAATAGTACCAAGAATAACCAGATCCCATAAAACAGCTAAAAACATGCAGTGGCCACAGAAACTGCTGCCCCCACCACCCCCTTCTCCCGACCCAGAACAGCCCTGGGGGCCCCCGCAGAGGGGGTTGAAAAAGGCTACTTCCATTCCGGTGCCTCACAAGATCTAATATGTCAGCAAATGACCTCAGGTTTGCACGTTACCATTAATCAGGGTTGTCACAGGGATGGCAACGTCCCCCAGACAGAATAACTAATGATGACCTTAAGGCTTGTGCAGGCAGAATGTGTGTGTGTGTGTGTGTGTGTGTGTGTACGCTCATGTATGTGTGTGCGGGTGTGAAGAGGGCTCTGAGTCCATTAGAAACAAAGGGAAACTTTGCCCTTGACATGTCTTCTGAGAGTCCCTGGGAGGAGAAACCTCCTCTCCAGGAAGCCCTGCCTCGGCAGACACCCAGCACAGGGGCCAAGCGTAGCACCTGGCCCGCCACCTTCAGAGTCCCTCTGCAGATTCTCCGGGGTGTCTGAGAATTTGCACCTCTACAGACCAGACAAGAGCCCATCACCCCCTAACAAACAGCAAGGTTGTGGCCGCCTCATCTACCTTCCGTTCTGAATTCTGAAGACCTGGAACTTCCAGAAGCTTCTCCAGCAGTGAGGAGCTCCACATTCCTCCTTCAGCCAGCCATGCACAGTTAACAGCAAGCTCTCATGTCTTCGGGCATGAGCGCCACAGCCGGCTCTTCTGGGCACTTCTGGCTTTTGCTTATGCCTTTCTAGCTCTACTTGGGGTTCAGTCTTTGCGCGCAGACCGGTGCCCATCGGGAAGGCAGGGGGGTAGACAGCGTGTCCCCGTGGGCTAACTGGGCTAGTGATTCCTCCTCTCATAGAACTCTGCATCAGGTGCGGTGGGAAGGCTGCTCCCCGAACAGACCCAAGACCTCCTTCTTTGTGGCCATAGGTGCTGCCTTCTGCCTTGTCCAGTTATTTGAATCATGTCATCATCCTTAGTCCATTATCGTTATCTTCCTGAATGAGCACACTTCTTTATGCATCCCAAATGGTCAGTCCATCCAGTGTGGGTAGTTTCAAGCGTCCTTGGCATTTCATTGCACTGGTTTTGCAGGTGATTCTAACTATTTGTTATGTTAGCAATTACCCAGTACCATAGGCTACTTTACTCTACATCATGCTTTATCTTTGTGTGGATGCTGCTTCACTCCCCAGCTAAACTAGGGACCTCATGGGAGAAGGAGCTTCACCTGAAACTTGGTTGTGTTTCTACTGAAGTGTCCCCATTTGAAGACATTTAGTCCTGATATATTGACAATTTTAGAGATGTAATACAGTGAGGGGAAGGCTAGTTAACTCTGAGTTTGAACTTCAGGTAAGCCATTAATTCCTGAGGTGAACTTGGACCATTTCTTCACTTCAGCTTTCCTGAGAGTCAGTTTCCTCCTTTGCTAAATGGGGCTAATATCACCCACTGGGTTGTCATATGGTTTAAATGCTTAGATAATGCATGGAAAAATAACATTTATTTCTAAAATTATGTACCTTTAAACTTAAATTACAAAGCATATATTTCCACTGCATAAAACTGGGATATTTGGAAGAGCCCAAAGAAGAATACAAAAGTTCTAGAGCACTTAGGATCTCAATGTGAAAAGGTTATAAATAAATTTTTAAAATATATATGTTCAAACTGCATTCACACAATATTCACAAGCTAAGAGGAATATGAAAATACTTTCCTTTTACTGAATAGTCTAGAGAAATAACAATAGTTCTCTATCTGCCATAAAAAACTCAAACTTGATCTAATGAAAATTAAGAACCAGACAAAGGAGTGGGAAAAAGGGGACCCCATTAAAATAAAATAAAAAAAGTAAAACAGAGAAAGTAAAAAACAAAACAAAACAACTACAACAAAACCAGGAAGTTAAACATAATGATAATGGCTAAAACAGTATTTATCTGTAGCAGAATTTTATAATTTCTCTGACATTTCAGCACTGGAGTTTCAAAAGAATATTTGATTTCTGCTGATACTCATGAATCACCTATAATTATTTCCACCATGTGTTACTTATATCCTCCAACAAACCTACCCATTAGAAAGAGCATTCAAACTCAATGTGTCACTATTTTTCTGTTTTGGAAGGAAGTAATAACCCACAGTACTTGATGTGTTCAATTACATAGAGTGTCTATCAACCCTGAGAGGTATGCTTTTAATTTGAGCTCAAATTTACAATTATTTCAGAATTTTATCATAATTATATATTTGATTTTAAATCCAGACATATACTTCCATTTAAATTGCTAAAATTATACTCAGTATTTTAAGAGCTAAAGATGATATATTCTTTATATTGACATTTGTTCTGACTACTTTTCAAAGAACTTTCTGATAAAGTATATAATATACTTAGAGAAGAGTACATTTATTTTACGTGAACAGTCCAGTTGAATTTCCACTAATTGACACCACCCATATAACCAACACTTACATCAAAACACAATAAATGACCAGCACCCCTGAACCTCCTCCCCCAACCCTGTGTCTCTGTGGCCATTACTCACCCTCCAAATGCAACGACTCCCTGACAGCACAGGTTAGTTCTGCCTATTTGGGAACTTTCTGTAAACAGAGCCACATATTCTTTTGTGTGCAGGTCCCCTTGATCAGCATCGCCTTTGTGAAATTCATCCACGTTGTATGTAGCTGTTGACTGTTCATTCTCAGTTCTTTGTAGTATTATACATTATGTGAGTTTATCTCAATTTATTTCTCCATTGAGCTGGTTGGGGAAATTTGGGTAGCACCCTGTTTGGAGCTATTGTGAACAGCACTGTTAAGAACATTCTAGTGTGTGTCGTGAACAAAGGTAAATATTTCTGTTGGAAACACGCCTGAGTATAGAATGGCTTTGTCATAGGGCACGCATATGCCCAGTTTTCTAAGATATTGATAGTTTTCCACAGAGGTCATATTTGTCTTACTTTTTATCTGCTGAAGAAAGTAGCAAATTATTAAGATGTTATGCCATACCAAAATTATGACCATTTCTTTATTACATATAATCTTCCAAATCTATGGAACACCATGAAAAACCAGTTCTTGGCAATATAGAAGATCTATAATCTCAGGTGAATGAAAAATTGTAAATCCAACAGTGATGATCACTACTAATACCACCATGACTGTCAGAGGTACATCAACTCACCACAACAGCGTTTACAAGTAGAAACTAAACCTGTTCTATGCACCAGGCATGGAGCTAAATGGCTGACTGCGATCATTAGATTCTATTACTATGCCCAGTGATCCATGACGAAAACAGAGACAGACACCATGAGTCACTCGACCAAGATCACAAAGCTACCCACCGGGTCCACTGACTCTAAATCCAGCTCTTTGATGCCCACTGCTCCTGGTGCAGCCCTGGGAAGCCCATGGATCATTGTCATCAGACAGAGAGAGGCAGGGGAGTGGACTGCTCATCTGGGTTCCCTCATGTGGTGATTTTGTTAATCCTTCTAGAAACATCTCACACAGGATTCTCTGCATGGGATGTCATAAGTGACATTCTTTCTTTTAACTGTAAATACATGAGCAGTAAAAGTAGGTTGCAAATATTTTAGATTTCATTTTCATATGTGTGTCCATGCATTCACACAAGTTCACACGTGTGCATAAGCTTACTCATGCACACGCACACACACACAGATCTCATGGTCCTTTGCATCATGTGGAAGACTGCAACATGAGTGAGCTATGATAAAAAAAGAAAATCAGGCTTCCTGTTACCACACTGTTGATTGAACTTAGCACAACTGAATGTTGTGAAACAATATTCTCCCCCAAAGCTCGGTCGTGAAGACAGAAACTGCCTGCACACACAGTGAAGAAGGTGGGTCGTGGAGTCACGCAGATGGTCAGAGGTCATTCGTCCACGAGGCATTTAGATGTTGCTCCAGCCTCCTGGCCCAGAGGCCATTCCTTGTGCTGGGGCTCAGGTTTCTGTCTAGAAAAGGGTAGTTTTCTTTACCCAGATGCAGCTTCACCCATAAAAGTCACAGAGTCGGTAAGGCCTGAGAGGAAGCATTTCCCAAAGCCAGTACCCCTCCATTTACACGTGTACATTCTGTGTGAACAAACAGACTGATGTGCTCTGCTCACAGACTTACATACATTAAATCAGATCCTACACATAACAAGTTGAGAAATACCTAGACTTTGTTTTCTGAACACCTGAGACATGGCCAAGATGAATTTCAAACCATTGTAGAAATCACTTATATCTCACACACATTTCATATTAAAACATGCTGAATTGTGTACTGTGTACAGTTTAGATGGTAGAAATCTGGCCACCACTGTTGCCGAAAGTTACTAATGTGGGTCCAGTGCTAGATGGTGTTACTGTTACAGGACAGGGTGCCACAGATTTCGAGAGTAGAAAGTTAAAGTGACAACACATACAAGTGTGTACACTAGAAGTGCCACTATTAATTCCCATTCAGGTTCTGGATAACTGAACTTTAAAGATAATGTTGGTTTGAAGACAGAAGACTGTAGGGCGAGCCACAGGCCACATGTGGCCCAGAATGGCTTTGAATGTGGCCCAACACAAACTTTCTTAAAACATTATGAGATGTTTGGGGGGTTTTTTTGAAAAAAATTTTTTTAGCTCATTAGCTATCATTAGTGTTAGTGTATGTATGTGTGGCCCAAAACAATTCTTCTTCCCGTGTGGCCCAGGAAAGGCAAAAGGTTGGAACCCCTGATCTAAATAATAATATTTATCTATTTTTTCTCTGATGTGATAAAATATTTTTTTTAAAAGCTTCTTAGTCAATCTACTAAATGTACTGATTTAGAAAAGAATGAACAACGTCTATTCATCTAGAAAACAACTGTGTTAAAGCTCTGACATTCATTTTTATACAGCCACTTACTGTATAGAAAGCTCACAGGAGACCAGACAGCCTTCCCCAGGAAGATGGTATGTACTTAACGCCCAACATTATTCAGTACTGGTGGAAATGTCAAAGAAATAACTGAACAACGCCACAAAAGTATGTATGATTTTCTTCTCATTTAAAAAAATGAACAGTAAAGCCAAAACCATATTCAAGAGTGCAAATGATAAATTATGACACTAGAAAGCATTGTCCCAATGCACATGCAGCAGGGCGTGGGTACTTCGTTAGAACTGGGTCTGGCCTCTCCATAACTAACTACCCGGCAGGGTGTGGGTGCGGGAACCAGGCACCTTGGAGGGAACAGGCAGCTGTGTGAGTGGCAAAGCCATTTCAAGACGCCACAAGCAAGCAAATGAATGACAGCAAGAACCAGAAGCCACTGACAATGATACAGGGCTGCTCCCTCATCCCGGGGGTCCACGCAAGGCCCCCAGCTGAGCTTCAAACAAGAAATCTCGAATGTGCTAAAGTCACGAACTACGATTATAGCAACAGAACCCTGGGGGATGACTGAGAGTGTCCTCTCTCCTTCCTGTGAGCTCCTTCTCGTTGACCCGTGCATGGAGATGGCTCAGCACCACCCTTTCGAGGGCATTCTCGCCGAGACATGCACGTCACTCCTACCTCTTTGGTCACATGAGTAAATCTCTTCCTCACATGTCACAGTTTCTAAAATAAATTTTTATTTTTCAATGACAGTTGACACAATATTACATTAATTTCAGGTGTACAACATAGGATTAGACATTTATATATTGAGGTAATGACTCCGATCAATCTAGTCCCCATCTGACACCGTACATAGGTATTATAATATCAGGGACTATATTTCCTATGCTGTAATTTACATCCCCATGACTATTTTGTAACTCCCAATTCGACCTCGTAATTCCTGCTCCCTCTTCACCCACACCCAATCCCCTCCCATTTAGTCACCATCAAAATGTTCTCTGTATCTATACATTTCTTGCTATTTTTGTTTGTTTATTTATTCTGTTCTCTAGATTCCACATATGAGATCATATGGTATCTGTCTTTCTCTGTTTGACTTATTTCACTCATCATAATACCCACTAGGACCATCCATATTTTTCCGGATGGCATGGTTTCCTTCTTTTTCATGGCTGAGTAATATCCCATTGTATGAATGCACCACTTCTTTATTCAATCATCTATTGATGGACACTTAGCTTGCATACATTTCGTCATTTTTAATATGGCTATGCTAACCACTATTCTAAACGTAACTACTGTATATGAATCTACTCTATGAAGTGCCTTCTCTAATATTAATAGTTAATTTTATGACCTTATCGCTAAGAATAGCACAACTCAGTTGGGCATGTTTTCTTTGAACATGCTTAGCCCCCAAAATAATAAAATGAATGATTGCGTTGGTTCCATGTAAATATTTCACATAGCCTTTCCTCTTTGTCTTTTCTAGGGACAATATTTTTCATTTTTTCATTTTTTAAGTAGAGTGTCACTCAGAGTTTTTCCTTGCTACAACACAGGCATCGTTTGAAACAATTTCATATTTTTGAAATTGAACTAAAGGAGAACTTTTCTGGTTTTGAGCATCAAGAGAAACCACTACAGTTCCCTACACTCGAGAGTGAAGACAACCAAAGTGTCCTTTGAGACATGACTGAATAAAGAAGCTGTGGTCCATTATGTCAGATGGAATAAAACAAAGAACCACACGACTTCATTTATATGTGGGACATAAAACTGAAAGTAACAAAGACTAATGGACACAGTCAATAGTTCAGTGGTTCCCTGAGAGTAAGAGGGGAGGGGGTGAGAGAGGAAGGAGGGGAATCAAAGATTGGTGATGGAGGGAGAACTGACTGGGTGGTGAGCACACAATACAACACATAGACGATGTCGTGTAGAACACCTGGAACCAATGTAATTTTTACCAACCAATATCACGATAGTAAATGTGACAATTAATTTTTAAAAAATACTCAAAGAGAATTAGAGCAAAAGGTAACATGTGGTCCCAGAGGCCGGGCCCCG
Source organism: Craseonycteris thonglongyai (assembly GCA_004027555.1). Lineage (NCBI taxonomy): Eukaryota > Metazoa > Chordata > Mammalia > Chiroptera > Craseonycteridae > Craseonycteris > Craseonycteris thonglongyai. The sequence goes on from PVKE010012047.1 coordinate 38,568, forward strand.
AAAGGGAAGGGCAAGAACAGCTGTGACTCTAGGGCAGGGATTCCCAATTTGTGTGCGCCCGCCATTATTTGACTGCATCAGAAGTTTTTCATAAACACTAAGTAAAACTATCATTTATTTTTATACATTTGTTAGAATTTAAAAATATTGTTTGAGTACCTACACAGGTTTATTATATTCGTTGGTATGTGTGCGATATCGTATGTATAAGTGTTTCCCTAGCTGTCGCCTTTGTACCTGTCGCGTCTTGTGTAGCCGCTGCGCTCTTTACACTCTCCTCCCCCCAACCGGGAGGCGCCAAGTTGCCGTTTTGATTGCGGTTGCTGGACTGATCGGGTCGTGACGGTTAGCTAGGATCACAGTGTTTTGATATATTCAATTTTAAATGAACTAAAAGTGAGGTAGGTAATCTATTATTATGGTGGCAATTTGATATGATATTGTAGTTCTATAACTATTTTTATTTTTATTTTTTTAGTCCTAAAATGAGTGGACCAAATAAGAGAAAACGAACCTATAATTTTAACACAGACTGGGAGGAATCCTATTGTTTCATTAATTTAAAAGGTAAATGCGTTTGCCTGTTGTGTGGCAGTA
>PVKE010012048.1:0-39138 GCA_004027555.1 Craseonycteris thonglongyai
ACTTATTTCACTTAATAAGATATTCTCTAGGTCCATCCATGTTGCCAGAAATGACTGTATTTGTACCACGACATTTCTTTCCTTAGCTGTGACTGGCCCCTTGGTTCAGAGGCCTTCTGATTCAGCTTCTCCAGGCTTCTGCTTGGCAGAATGAAAAAGGAAGGGGGGATGGAGGAATCTTTCTTACACAGAATTTCAACCAATTGAAATTGGTTTAGCCCCTCCTACTCTCTTGTCCAAAGGTTCTAAAGTGTCTAGATTTCTGAGCCTTTTGGGAGATTCTCTGGTGGAAATCTACTTTCCATTGCAAGTATTTAGCCCCTTTTTTTTTTTCTTTCTGTGAACTTATTTGTCACTGATGCATCTGCTGTCCAGCTTCCAACATTTTGACATCTCTCTGATATTGTTTCCTTTCCCACTTTCTTTGTTTTGTTTTTTAAGTTTAAGCCTTTAATAAGAGATTACTTTGCGTGATTTAAATATATTTTTATTTATTTATTTTTGACAGAGACAGAGAGAGAGAGAGAGATACAGAGACAGAGACAGAGAGAGAACTGAACTGGGGGAGCTCCCAGCTCAGCATATGGTTCCACACGGGCTGGGGCCGGGACTCGATCCCCGGTCCCCGGTGCTGCAAAGTGAGCGCTTAGCCCACTGAGCCATCCCGGCTTCCCCAACTTTGCGTGATTTAAATGCCATTTTATGAGGGAACTCTGATAAATGCATGCAGCATATATATGTTTGACCAGTTACTCATCAGCTTTACCTTGCTGATAACTATTCAGATAGTGTCTGTATAGTTGATTACTAAATACTCCTTTAGTGTCTCCTAGAACTTCCCTGACAACAAAAATTGTTTAGGGGATGCTGGGATAGCTCAGCAGTTGAGCATTTTTCTCGCAATCACAAGCTCTGGGGTTTATTTTCCAGCACCGGCCTGTGCAGACCCATATGCTGAACCGAGGCACAACTGGTAACCACCAGGATGGCTCAGTGCTGAAGGTTCCTGCCCCAGTTGGGTTCCTGCCCCACGTGGCCCCAGATCTCGCTCCTGGAAAATTTATGATTTTAGAAGGTCTGGATTAGAGCCCAGGAATCTTTTTGTGTTTGTTTGTGTTTTTGTTTTTTTTTAAAGATGTGTTTTTAAAGATTTATTTTTACTGTTGTTTTCTTTTTGTTTTTTTTTGACACAGAGAGAGACAGACAGACAGACAGACAAGACAGAAGGGGGAGGGCCCAGATCAGTCTCCATAGTTGACAGCATCAGTTTTCCATATAGTTTCACTCCACAGGTGGGCGTGGCACCAAGCAGGGCAGGAACTGGGCCGGGAGCCTCCCGCATAGACCCCAGCAAGAACTGAACTGGGGCCATACCCCAGTTCAGCATATGGGTCTGCATGGGCCAGAGCCGTTATTCGATGCGTGGTCTCTGGCGCTGTAAAGCGAGTGCTTAACCCACTGAACCATCCCAGCTTCCCCTGTTTGTGTTTTGACAGATATCCTAGGATGTGTCTTAACCTTTAGGCAAATTTGGAAACTTTTGGAAGGAAGGGTCTTCTAAGCCATTTATTGCTATCTTAAATCTCCAAGGCAAACTCCTTAGGCCTCTCCTAATTTTGCTTTTGTATTCAGACTGTGTTTTAGTCTGTCTAGCTTTGGTCTGGATTTCTAAATTAGAATGTGTATCCTTCATCTGATTAATTCCTCTCTTTAGTTAAATGCTAGCTGATGGTAATAACATTGGCCTGTGTGACTCCATTTTTTTAGCCAACATTTCTAAACCCACTGGTTCTTGGGAGGTGTGGGAGGGGAGGAAATACTAGTTATGAACATGGAGCTGCTTTCTGAATCATTTCACTGTCCCAAGTCCAAGAATCTGTGAAATTATTATTATTATTTTTATTTTTTGTAAAATGGAAAATGGACTCAGGCTTTGAAAACAGGTGTACTAATTAATGATAATGATCTGCCTTGGATCTATATGCAGCATCATTTTTGGAGATGTTAAAGCACTGTGATTTGAAGTTTGTTCTTAACTTTGATGGTTGAAAGGGCATATTCTCTTTTCTTTTTTGTTTTATGGATCCCTAGACCTATAAAGGAAAAACAGCTGTGTCTTACTGCCAGTCTGTAAAGTGTCTGGAAATGAGATGTATGCACTTGCCCCTAGGTTGCTGTGACTTGCTTGTAGATTGGGAAGTCAAATAGTACCTGTTTTAGTAATGTAGAAGCTAAATGTATGTAGTACCTTAGTTCTCAGCATGGAAGTCTTGTGGCTGTTAAAAGCTAAAATACAGCCTGAGGAAATTGTGTTGGCTCTGATTTAGAGAGCTGATTTGCATTCTAAGAAGAGCAGCTCTGTAGAAACAGCTCTAATACCTTTTTACAAGTTCCAGTGAAGCAGTTTCGTTGAATGAAATCACAAACAATGCTAAATCTTAAGTGTTACTGCCTCATTCATTGTTGACCACTAGCTATGTTTTAAGGCACTACTTTGAACTATTACTGATTTATTATAGTTGACTATTTTCTGTACACATTCTACCACCTTCCCAATACTTCAGTGCTTTCGGGATAACAGATTTTTTTTTTTGCTTTGGGCTGTGGTAAGGGCTGGGGGATGTTTGGTGAAGTCATTCCCTGTTGTCTGTTTAGGAAGATTCTCAGATATTTAACATACAGTTGCTCTTGGCATTAGTTAATATTTTTATGAAGCCATTCTTTGCAGCTGTGATTATTGAACACAAGAGTGGACTTATTGATTTGTCATCATTTTAGATGAGAGGACTTGGCTCCTGGGTTGTTCTCTATCTGGGAATAATTTGTGGTGCCTAATATTTACTGCATCAAGTCATACATGAATAAGTAGACTCCTGAGTTTACATTTCTAGGAGACTGTTTCAACTATGGCAATGGCAAAGGTAGCTAAAATTGGAAACTCAGAAAAGGCAGGAACTCAGGTGATTGGAATTAGGTGAAAATATTTGTTTCTGAATAGACTATTATTTTTCCTATTATTTCCTGCTAGCTTTTTAAAAGAATGTTGTAGGGGCTTTGAAATGGAACAGTCATAGTAAACCCAGAGAATTCAAGTAGAAGAACATTTTTTTCTTCTCCATGTTTCTTTTATTTAAATTTGTGTGTGTCCCCCATGTCACTCCCCCCCCCACGCACACACATATAGTGATAGATGTTCTGTTTATGAGGATTTACTATTCTGATCAGTTCTTAAAGTTTAGTATGTTAGGTTCCTGGCAAAGAAAGACTAGACTTAGCTCTGAAATCATAAGTGAGTAGGCACATCCCTTGGAAGGGAGTCAGCTGCTTGTCTTGAAGTAAGTTCAGACACCATTTTCCATGGGAACTACCTAGCAAAAGTACTGTCCAGTTCTTTGTGGTTGGAGCAAAAAGCCCTGTTGTACTGCCAGCCAGTATGGGCATTACACTGGAAGGAGTTGGGATTTCGAAGACTTTCACAGTCTGTTTCTGATCATTTTCTACCCACTTACAACGGTTCTTGGTTTCATGGACCTTTTCCTTTCGTCATTCCCAAGGCATTGAGAGAAGTGTGTAAATGGTTACTCCTTTATTCACAGAGAGATTTTGATCACCCTGTAAACAGTTCAGAACCAAATCTCCCCAATGGATTGCCGTGCTGGTTGTATCTTTTAGACTTGGCTCGGTACACATGGTCACCCATCTTTGCTATGGGCAACCTGTGAATTTTCCTGTGTCCTAATCTCATTAATCACCTTGCTTGGAAGCATTTCTTCCATGGGTTAATGAATGAAGTTGATTACCCTATCTTGAATCTTCCTTGTCACCTGTAAGTTGTACTCACAGTGGTCTTGTTATTTTGGCTTTTAATTTTTGGGGGTAAAAGATGGAATTTCCGTAGGATATCTTTTTGGGGATAATTATTGTTTTTGACTTTTGGTTTTATCTTTGCCCCCTACTTTAATGTCTTAGGGTAAGACAGTTCCCCGACTTGAGTCTCATTTGTGAAATGAGGATTATTTACATACTTTAATAGAGGAATAGCTGTATAGTTTTTTGTGACCTGATAAGCTAAATTCTCACAAGTATTTATGCTCTGATCAGATTCCAGGGATATGACTATATCAGGGGCCTATAATTTATGACCCATGGTTCAGATGTGATCCATGGTCTGTTTTTGAATGGCTCATTGAACTAAGAATGATTTTTACATCTTTAAAGTGTAAAAGTCAAGAGAATGAGAAGACTGGCCACAGACTGAGAGAAAATATTTACAAAAGACACAGCTGATAAAGGACTGTTATCCAAACTATACACACAAAAAAAACCTTTTAAAACTCAACAATAAGAAAACAGACAACCTGATTAAAAACTGGGCAAAAAACCTGAACAGATACCTCATCAGAGCAGATACACAGATGGTATATAAGCATATGAAAAGATGTTCAACTTCATATGTCATTAGGGAATTGCAAATTAAAACAATGGGACATCACTACAAACTTAATAGAATGTCCAGAATCTAAAACACTGACAACAACAAATGCCAGCAAGGATATGGAGCAGCAGGAACTCTCATTCATTGCTGGTGGGAATGCAAAATTGTACAGCCACTTTGGAAGACAGTTTGGCAGTTTATTACAAAACATTCTTTTACCAGCAGTCATGCTCCTTGGTATTTACTCACATGAGCTGAAAACTTATGTCCACACAAAAACATGCATATGGATATTTATGGCAGCTTTATTTATAACTGCTAAAATTGGAAGCAACAGATATCCTTCAGTAGGTGAATGAATAAACAGTGGTATATCTGGATAATGGAATATTATTCAGTGTTAAAAAGAAATCAGTTATCAAGCCATGAAAATACATGGAGGAAGCCAACTGAGAAGAATACATATTATATCATTCTAACTATATGACATTCCAATTATATGACATTCTGGAAAAGGCAAATCTATAGAGTCAGTAGAAAGACCAGTGGTTGCCAGAGGTTGGGGAGGAAGGAAGGATTAACAGGCAGAGCACGGGTTATTTTTAGAGCAGTGAAACTATTCTGTATGATACTATAATGGTTAAGTAGTTGTCATTATACATTTGTCAAAACCCATAGAATGTATAACATTAAGAGTGAATTCTCGTGTAAACTGTGGACTTTGGATAATGAGGTGTCATTGTAGGCTTGCTCATAACAAATAGAGGATATAGATCAGGGTTGCCCAACCTTTAGGCTTCCCTGGGCCACACTAAAATACACTAATGATAGCTGGTAAGCTAAAGAAATTAAAATTGCAAAAAAAAAGATCTTATAAATGTTTTAAGTTTGCGAATTTGTGTTGGGCCTCATTCATAGCCATCCTGAGCTATGTAGGTTGGACAAGCTTGATATAGATAGTGGGAAAGCTGTGTATGTGTGTATGGGGAATAGGTATATGAGTACTGTCTGTACTGTTTGTACTTTCTGCTCAGTTTTACTCAGTTCAGGGGATGATGGAATGGCTCTGTGGTTGAACGCTTGCCTCACAATTATAGGGTTCGTGGTTTGATTCCTGGCCCTGGCCCATGCAAACCCCATATACTGAATGAACTGCGATGCAGCTGGTGGCTGCTGGGATGGCTCAGTGGTGGGGGTTCTTACCTCCCAGTGGGGAGGTAGGCCCCCCAGTTGTATGCCCCATGTCCACCTGTGTGGAGTGAAACACATGTCATAGCCAGTAATATGCAGCTATAGAGACTGCTCTTGGCCCATTGCTTCTTACGCTTGTGCACACTCTATTTCTCTCTGTCTCTCACCTCTCAATAAAATAAATCTTAAAAAAAAAGTTTATTTAAAAAACTGTCAAAGGAAAGCTGGGGTGGCTCAGTGGGTTAAGCACTCGCTTTGAAGCCCCGGGGACCGAGGATCGAATCCCGGGCCCAGCCCATGCAGACCCACATGCTGAACTGGGGTGTGCCCCCAGTTCAGTTCTTGCCGGTGTAGCCCCATGCCCACCTGTGGAGTGAAACATATGGAAAACTAATGTCGACTATGGAGGCTGCTCTGGGCCCTCCCCCTTCTCTCTGTCTGTTTCTCTCTGTCAAAAATCAATAAAATAAATCTTTAAAAAAAAACAAAAACAAAACTGTCAAAATAAAGAATAACATGCCTATATGTAGCCTGCAAAGCCTAAAATATTTATTATATTGCCTTTTACAGAAAAAGTTTACCAAGCCCTGGATCCTATCGTGGTAGAACCAGGAAATGGGTTTCGTTTCTCTCTGGCATCATGCCCAGTCCCCTAGTTCTCCTGGTACTCAGTTCTCTGATGGCAAAGTTGTTCTCACGAATTTCTATATCATTTTGCAGGTATATGAGTGACTTAAAGCTGCAAATTAAAACGGAGAGAGAGCAGTGCCAGCTGCCAGCAGGGCAAGGATGCCAATTCCTCCTCCCCCGCCACCCCCCCCTGGTCCTCCTCCGCCTCCCACTTTTAATCAGGTAGGTAATTCTTCCACCTGGCTATCTCAAACCTTAATGGGTACTGAGGGCTTCCTTGTATAAGACATAGTGTGCTCAGAGATGTGTGGCGCAGGAAGATGGAGAATAAATGAGTACTGTCTGCCCGTATTACCTAGTTCTGATTCCTGAGGGGTTCTCTTAGGACCATAATGGCTCATTTTGTTTTCTTATCCTGGTTCTGTCTAAATAGAGATTGGGACAGGTAGCATCAGAGTAGGAACTGATGTTCTCTCCGAAAACTATTTTTTCTATAAAGGTCTGTCTATCATATGTTACATTTATCATAGATGACTTTTCCTTCCAGTATACCATCTGTTTTTTATTTGTAGTCCTAAGTAAATAATTTGTAATAAGCAAACCTGTCCATCTTTTCCTGTATTTTAGTTGTCATGCTTGGGAAGTCCTTCCATGAACTGTTTTTTCATACAGTATTGCTTTGTTTTTTTTCTAACACTTAAATTTTATAATTCAGCTAGAATTTGTTTGTGAGGTAGGTATTTAACTTCATTTCCGCCCCCCCCCCCAAATTACCAGTTGTTATTAACACCTTGTGTTTAATAATTTATTTTTTCTGATGAAATACCCTTTTGTTATTTCTTATATAGGTCTGGGCCTGCCTATGGACTTTCTGTCTGGGTCCATTTATCTAACTATCTGTCCCTGTATTCCTGTTGTAGTTGGTCATAGGAATATTTCAGGATTTAAGTGAGATAAAAGTAATGTGCTTAACACAATGCCTGAGGCATGGTAGGGCTTCCATAACTGTTGGCCTTGATGATGGTGGTATATATAAAGCATCTGATACACAAGCCTAGTGCATAGGTACTCGGTAAGTATTAATTCAGGCCTCCTATCAGAAGCTTCTGAATAGGAGGAAGACCTAGTCCCTTCACAGAAAGCATACCAAGAGAAAAAAAGACTAAAAAGAACCGTAACGCACATTGATACTGCTGTTTGGCACAAACATTGGGTTACCGGTAGATTAGACATACATCTTGTGGAATAGTTTGCCTTAAGGCATTTATTCTGAGCTTGTGAAAAAGGGGGCTATTTGGGATGAACTTACACATCTGTCTTCCTTCAGGCAAACACAGAGCAGCCCAAGCTGAGTAGAGATGAGCAGCGGGGTCGAGGTGCCCTCCTACAGGACATCTGCAAAGGGACCAGGCTAAAGAAGGTGACCACCATTAATGATCGGAGTGCTCCCATCCTTGAGAGTGAGTCTAAGCTTCATTTCCTAGTGAACTACCAGGATCCTAGGATTGATTTGGAGACTTGGCTGGGTTGTCATTTTTATTGTGGGTCTTGAGTGGGTCCTGAACATTCTTTGACTATCTTCCCAACTGTTCATTTGAATACCTTACAAACTTCTTTTTGACCTTCGGGAATCAGTCTCAGGGTTAAAACTCCCATCTCCTACTGTCACTAGTGCTTGTTAGGGCACGTCCTTGTCTGTTCTCCAAGGAGAAACCACAGTTCTAAAAGCCACTCAGCTGAAGCCAGTGATGATTTTATAATTGCTACAGTGTCCATTTGGAAAGGCCTCTGGAGAGTTTGCTCACACCTGGGTCGCTGAGCCATCTGGGACTCTGAGAGGGTAGCCCAGACAACTCTGTTGAACATGTCTATATCCAGGGTATCCCTCTGGCCTAAATAAGGGAAGATTGGCTCCTTGTTTTTTTGTTATTTTTCTTTCCTTTATAGCAAAGAGTTTCATCTTCACATGAAGGTGTGGAGCAGAGAGGCCTAGCTTTTTCTTTTTTCTTTGAAAGGGAAAAGCAAAATAGATTTGCTTGCAAATTAGAGCCCAACTAGGGGAGGAGTTTTTCCTCAGTTGGAGCATTTGAAATGAAAGCCCTAACAGTATGCTTTCCAGAACCCAAAGGAAGCAGTGGTGGTTATGGCTCCGGAGCAGGTGCCCTGCAGCCCAAGGGAGGTCTCTTCCAAGGAGGAGTGCCTAAGCTTCGACCCGTGGGAGCCAAGGACGTTGCAGGTATGTGATGAGTACTTTCTTAGGGTATTTCCCAAACGCATTACTTTCTGACTGGTCCTATCTGGTCCATCTGGGTTTGAGTGTGGTAGAGGTGGAAGGAAGGAGTGGGAGCAGGGGAGGAGTTATAGAGTAGAATAAAGCAAAGGCATTAAATAAAAATGTATTTAATTTATATTAGCAGTATTTGTTAATGGGCCCTGAGCCGGAGTGAAACCTAGTCCCATGCCCATACTTTCCTTGCTGCTGTGCGGGTGGCACTAATGAGGCTGGGTGACGTAGCGATACTGACCAGCATATCTCTAGCTCTGTTGACGCAGCACTGTCTGGTATATTTATAGAGAACCTAGTTGGTAAGCCAGCCCTACAAGTCTCCAGTTCTCGAGCTGCTGCCCCAAGGCCTCCACCTTCTACAGCCAGCTTGCGCCCTCAAGATGATACAGATAGCAGCCGAGCCTCATTCTCAGAACTTCCCCGGATGCAGAGACCTTCATTACCAGACCTCTTTCGGCCGAATGCCACCAGCAGTACGGGCATGAAGCACAGCTCCTCTGCCCCTCCTCCGCCACCCCCGGGGCGGCGTGCCAATGCACCTCCTACACCTCTGCCTGTGCATAGCAACAAAGTCCCAGCCTACAACAGAGAGAAACCCTTGCCGCCCACACCTGGACAAAGGCTTCACCCTGGTCGAGAGGGACCTCCTGCTCCTCCCCCAGTCAAACCACCACCTTCCCCTGTGAATATCAGAACGGGACCAAGTAGCCAGTCTCTGGCTCCTCCTCCTCCGCCTTACCGCCAGCCTCCAGGGGTCCCCAATGGACCTTCTAGTCCCATTAATGAGTCAGCCCCGGAGCTGCCACAGAGACACAATTCTTTGCATAGGAAGACACCAGGGCCTGTCAGAGGCCTAGCACCTCCTCCACCCACCTCAGCCTCCTCTTTACAGAATACTAGGCCACCTCCCCCAGCCCGAGACCCTCCTAGTCGGGGAGCAGGTAAGTGCCTGGAAGCACCTTTTTCTGTTATACTGAAAGTTGAACTTCTCGTTTCACTTTTCCCCAAAGCTCTCCACTAGTGTTTGAAGAGAATAAGAATTCACTTACTTATTCAACAGGTTTATTAAATGCTTTTTTATGTGTTAGGGAAATAGCAATAAATAGAAAATATAAGAAATTCCTGTTCTCCTTGATAGTCAAAAATACATAACTACACAGTATGTAGATACTTTAGAGAAATACAAAGTAAAGAAGGGGAATAGGGTATACTGGGGTAGGATGGGGTGGTGATATTTCTAATTGCAGGGGTGGGATGGAGTTGTAGGGGTCAGGGAAGTCCTTACTGATAAGGTGAAAATTTGGCAAAGACCTGAAGAAAGTGAGGGAATAAGCTAAGCATGCATTGAGAACAGCAGATGCAAAGGCCCTGAGATGGGGGACAGGCAGCAAAGGAAGCCACTGTGTCAAGACTAGAGTGAAGGAGGGGAAGAGTGGCAGAACATGGAGGTCAGAAAGCTAGATTTCCATGGGAGCACATAACACTTTGGGTTTTGTTGTTGGGAGCCACAGATGGGTTGGAACAGAGAAGTAGCATTGGTTTACCTTTTAAAAAGATCACTAGCTCCTGCATTGAGAACAGATTGCAGGATGACAAAGATGGCAAAAAGAGACCACTTATGAGGCTGTTGGCATAAACTGGGCAGGTGGGTAGGACCATGGGAAGTTTGGAAGAAGATAAGTACTCGGTTTGGGGCAAGTCAAGTTTTTGATGCCTGTTAGACATTCAAGAGTAAATAATGAATTGGTGATTAGCTATCAAACTCTGAAGTTCAGGGGAGAGGTCTTGGCAAAAGAGAAATTTGAAGGATATTGAAAACCACATGCTGGGTGACCTTGGGAGTAAGTATAGAGAAGAGGTCTGAGGCCCTGGCCCTCCTACATTAGAGGTCAGAGAGATGCAGTGCCTAGCAGAGGAATCTGAGACAGAGCCTCTAGTCAGGAAGAAAGGAGGGAAACAAGAGTGGTGGAAAAATACATGAACTGAGTGAGTGATGAGTTGTGTCCAGTGCTATATCAGGGTCAGTTAAGTTGAATCCTGAGAATGACTTTGGTTTCAGCGACTGGAGTAATTTTTAGGGACCCCCAAACAACATGGGACCCTTTAGAATAGTTTTATTGGAGTGGTGGAGTAAAAGGTGAAGGTGAAAGTCTAATTGGAATGGGTTCACAAATACAGGACTAGGAAAGGAATTAATGATAAAGAGTACAGAAGTCCCTTAAGGAGTTTTCTGTAAAAGGGAGTCAGGGGTACAGATAAATGGAATGATTTCTGGAGGAGGATGTGGGATTGGGGGTTAGGTTTTTTTTTCCTCCCAAGATGGGAGACATTTCAGCATCTGTTAGTATACCGATGGAATGATCCAGTAGAGAGGGAAGAAATTGCCAGAGTAATGTCCTTAAGGAGGCAAGAAGGAGTGGAATCTGATCCATAGGTAAGGGGTTAGTTTTAGATAAGAACACAGTTCTTCCAGAGTAACAGGAGGGAGGGCAGAGCATATAGGCATAGAAGCAAGTGGACAGGTGGGTGTAGTGGACAGGAGCATGTGGAAAGTTTCTTCTGTTTTGCTTCTGTTTTCTTGGTGAAACAGAAAGCAAGGACATCTGTGAATGAGGAGAGGTAAAGAAATGGAGATTTGAGGAGAGAGAGGAAAGGGCATGAACTGGTCATGTGGGAGTGTGGGAGAGTAAATGGAGTAGGGATGTGGGCTTAGGATAACCAGAAATAGGAGAGGCCCACTCAGGATTAGGGATCATTCATTTAGAGTGAGATTAATCAGCTTGGTATGTGTTCAGCTGTACATATGCAGGTACTGAGTTAGGGCAGAGTTGTATTTAACTAGGGTTAGCATGTTTTTAGGCACTGTGACTAAGGGAGGGTGGGGCAAAGGAGTGATTATAACAATGGACCATGGTCCTAAAATGGTTAAGATGGGGATTAAGGTACTCTAGAAGAGGTAGATGAAGTTGTGTAATCTTTTTATAGAATAGCAAAAGAAAGGAGAGAGAGAGGCAGACCATGACAGCTCTCTGGGGCCTTCTTAGGCCCAGAAATTTTGGCTCTCACATCTTGTATCATTGGACTTTGAGCCACATCCTCCACAAATGGCTTTTAAGCTTTTATTTTGAACAGTCAGTCCCTGCAGGTATGGATCATTGATTAAGAAGTTCTGTCATCAAGAAGCATGTATTAAAAGCCCATTAACCTGCTGCTGCTTGATTAATTACATTGAGATTTGTACTCTAACTGGCAGTCCAAAGTAAGGCAGCCATACAGTAACCTAGTACTTTCCTTACCCTGGATCTCCCTGGCTTTAGCCTTAAGATATAGTCCTAAATTGGCCTTTGATTCTATAAGGTTTAGGTTAAAAAAGTATTTTTTTTTTTTAACTTGGAAATTTTTAAAAAGACTCTTTATCTGAGTAGCGCCTATATCTTTCTGACCCCATCCAGAAATAGAAGTGGATAAAAATGTAATTTTTGTGCATGGAGCTGATTAGTTTTAAATGTCCGCAGACTTCTTACTTCCTACTTCTCTGTTCTTTGTGGATTCTTTAGAAAAATGTGAAGATATGAGCCTTGATCTTCTGTTTATTATCCATCACCAATTCTTCAGCCTGGCAGATGCCTCAGCCTGCTTTCCATATTAGTAACCAGAGTAGCAGTTCTGAATAGTGATACACTGAAAACAAAACAAAACAAAACAGATATTTCAGTCAGAGATCTTTTGAGTATTGTGCTCTTATTTGTTGTGTGATTTTGGGCAAATCACTCTGATTCTCTGAGTTTGTTCCCTCATCTGTTAGATGGTGTGTTCTCAGTACTTTCAGCGGTGGTTGTAATTAAAAGTTACGTATGAAAGTGCTTTATGAACTGTATCATGCTGATGAATGTTAAAAGTTTTATGCAAAGGACTTTAAGGTAGTTCATGGACTTATTTCTATTATTAACTTATGACAATATTATGTGATATTGTACTTTTGTTTCTACGTGAGTTATTTACATTTGAAGGAGTATGGGGTCTTTTGCCTTTGGGTGCTCAGAGACCAAAAATCTCACATTATTGGTTCATAGTTTGTTTCCTGAATTTTTCCTTTGCTGAGTAAAACACTATTTAAAAACATTTTTTTTTTTTTTTGTAAAACTATTTTTAAGGGATATTTTTTCTTTTTAAAAAATTGATTCTGTTGTGCTTTCCTCAAAAATGGGTTTTATCTTGGATTACAAAAGGCAGTCTCCCACCCCAAGGTTTCTTTTACAAATTGCTTCTTTCTTAGGGTCCTTGTGTTCTGGTCTGTCACTTGAAACTGTCTTAAAACTGGATGTGACAAAGAGCTGAGAAACTTAATGGAGATGGTGGAACCTGGTTGGGATGGCTGTCCCTGAGGGAGGGAGGGAGCTGAAGAAATCAAGTGAGTTGCTCTTGGTCTGGTTCTGTTTTGCCCGTTTAGGTTGGCTCTAATCACTGCCATCTGCTCAATGTCTAGCTGGTGTCATTTTGAGCCTAGCTAACGCTGTCTATTTTCCTCTCCCGGGCAGGAGGAGATACAAATTCTCGGGGCTCTGAGAAATCTGGATTTTAGGGAAATGTTTTGAGGATGACCTGGAGGAGCTTCAGTTTGGGCAGAGTTGGAATGAAAACAGGTTCAGAGATCTGCTGAGAGGTATTAAGGAGATTTCCCTTTAATTATTGCCTCTAATGGCTCCTGTTCATACTTAGACCTTGAAAAGAGTAAGGGAGTGTTGACATGGAGTGTGCCTTATGGGAAGTGAAGATTAACATTTACTGGGCCTAAAGTGCTGGACCCCTTGTTCATATCATCCTATTACTGTTTCATGCTTACCTATGGTCATTCACTCTATAGAAGTTCTCACAGTAATTCAGGAGGAGCAATAAGCTATGCTCATATTATTAAAACAGTGTTTTCTGTTAAGCTGAGTAGTCTCTCTGTGTACTATTTAGATAACAGGTATTTATTGGACATGGCCTAGGTACTGAAAGACACACTTGTGTCTCACTGGGTTATAAATTTGTTAGGGAGGTGAGTTATATATAATACTTGCATTTGTTATGAAAAGCAGTTTGGAGATAATAGAGCAAATGTGTGCTGGGTCTATTAGATCTGTGACTTTAGATGAATAATCTGCATCCCAGTTTCCTCATTTGTGAAATGCAGAGGTGGCTGCAAAAATACTTAAATGAAGCTTGGCCAACCTGCGGCCCATGGGCCACATGCAGCCCGGGACGGCTTTGGATGCGGCTCAACACAAATTCGTAAACTTTCTTGAAACATGAGATTTTTTTGTGTGTCATTTTTTTTTTAAGCTCATCAGCTGTCATTAGTATAATTTATGTGTGGACCAACACAGTTCTTCTTCTTCCAATGTGGTCCACCCTGGTTTAAAGATTTAATGCATATAGTGCACCCACCCAGGATAGTGCCTGAAACATAGTGGATACCAAATAAATGGTAGCTGCTATTGTTAGTTAATGCATAGCATAGAAATTATGTAACTTCAAATACATTAGAACCTATTCCAGTGGTGTTGCCATTCCCCCAGACATGCTTTTGATATTACCTTTTACTTGGTGGTAAATTTTTGTCTTTTAAGGGTGTATTTGATTTTTGAAAATGGTGAAAATGCAGAGTCACATGTAGGGTATGGATATTTTTGTTATTGTTGGTATGACTTTAGAAGTAGATGTGACCATAATATAATAATATTTATGGATCTGTCTGATAAACTGGGTTTGGAGGCCATTCCAAAAGAGGTGTTCCCAATTTTTTGAGCAATGAGACTGTCATTGGAGATATGTAACTTCTGCAGATGGACTTACACATTTTTTGAAAATCACTCATTTTAGTTTGTACTACTAAGTGCTAGAATAAGTGCTGTGGCCTATAATGCTTTGAATGAGCAAAGGGGCAGGGATCAGAATAGAGTGGATTGCTTTGCAAAAGCCTTGAGAAAATGGAACCTGAGTTGAACTTTAAAGGATAGATAGGATTTGGTAGTAAAGGAAAAGGAATGACATTTCTGAGGATAATGGGGCAGTTGTGAAAGTGATGCATACGTAATTTGGTTTATTTAGCAAAGGTTGATTGAGTACCTACCATGTGCTGTATGCATTGGCTGAGCTTGGGAACTCAGATGAATGGCCACTGCTCTGACTTTGAGGAATGCATGGTATACTGGGGAAGAGGCCTATATAATGAATAATCAGAGTACAGTATAGTAGAATGGTAGAGAGATACAGAGGTGGTGGTGGGAGTGCAGAAGAGGGGTACCTAACCCAGCCTAGGAATCAAGAAAGGAAGAGGAGAAGGTGAGATCAGGCTGACTGACATGGTAGGTTAGTTACTATGTAAGAAAGGAGGATAATTAGGGGAAATCCAATAGAGATGGAAGCTATGGATTTGAAACTATGATGTAAGTAATGCAAAGTCCTTGAAAAAATTTGAAAAAGTGGTTTTGGGCAGATTAGTAAATTGTTACGCAGACTAGATTGGCAGAGAAGAGATTAGAATCAAGGAGAACATTTGGGAGGCTTTTTGCAGTAGAACAGGCTATATATGAGAAAGCCCTGAGTTAGAATTGTGGAGGAAGACGTGGAAAAACAGGGAAAAAATCATCAAGAATAGGTAGAGTTCTTGATGACTTGTCACGGAACATGAAAAAGGGTCATACATTTATTCTGAACTTCAGTATCTGGAAGAATCGTGATGTATTAAAGAAATAGGGATGAGAGGAGGGTGAATATGATATTTAACATGGTGCTCAGGGACTCTCAGAGCCTCTACTCCCAAACCTAACTGCTTGGGATTTTTATTGCAGCTCCTCCTCCCCCACCACCCATGATCCGAAATGGTGCCAGGGATGCTCCCCCTCCCCCTCCCCCATACCGACATTCTTCAGAACCTCTGAGCAGAGGAAAGCCCCCACCTCCACCTTCAAGGACTCCAGCTGGGCCACCCCCTCCTCCTCCACCACCCCTGAGGAATGGCCACAGGGATTCTATTACCACTATCCGATCTTTCTTGGGTGAGTAGCTAACTGTTTTAGTCTCCTAGTTCCTATGGTGACTTATGAATTCAGCGGCCCTTGTAGAGTGGGAATGATCACTTATATCCTGTCTTCATGCAAGTTCTCCTCATGACTTTACCTTACTTCTAGGTCCTGTCCATTGACATCCCTTTTTCTTATGTAAATTCTAGGCATGGTTGCTTTGACATAGACTGAAGTAAGATCAGCAGGTCATGCTACCTCTAAAGCTACTCTCTTGCTCCCCAAGAATCATTATTTGTGATTATCTTTTAAGTCAGAGACTTTCATCCTCTTTAAGATTATTCAGACAAGAATTCTGTATCCTCCTAGGATGGAGAGCTCTATTCCAGCTCTTTAAAAAACAAAACACTGTGTACACAACATTTATCTAGTAACCCAAAACCACTAACTAGCTATAGTATTTTGAGGAAGTCACTTTACTTCTCTAGACCTCACTTATCTGTGAAATAAGGAGGTTGACTAGATCCAGGAATATGTCATAATAACTTTTCCAAGGTTATCAATGAATCTTAGGGCCAACCTAAGAGATTCATTAGGTCTGGAATGGAGCCCCGAGCAAAGGTTGTCCAGAGGATATCATTAGACCCTCTGTTGGGGACTCCTGGAAAGATCTGTACAATCCCTTTTCAGCTCTAACACTCTGGTTTCCTTAATGGCTGACTTTTCTCTGCCCTTGTTCTAGCCCAGGCTTGTCCAACCTGCGGTCCATGGGCCGCATGTGGCCCAGGACAGCTTTGAATGTGGCCCAGCACAAATTCATAAACTTCCTTAAAACATTATGAGATTTTTTTTGCAATTTTTTTTTTTTAGCTCATCAACTATTAGTGTATTTTATGTGTGACCCAGGATAATAATTCTTCTTCCATTGTAGCCCAAAGCCAAAAATTTGGGACATCCTTGCTCTAATTCATTCCTGTTAGGTGGACCAAGATTTTTGCTTTGAAGAGAAGTCCCTAGGAGCATGATCAAGCCATACCTGTAGAAAATGTGCACCTTCTTGTATCAGGGAAGTAGGAGCAGGAGCCATGAGGTGGCTATCCCAACTGTGCTGTGGAACTAAATGAGGGTAACCTGGGCCATAAGGGAGTTACCTAGTCATATCTCTCACTAGGTGGTAACAAATACTCCCATTTTAGGTTAATTTCTACCAATTTGTGGATTTAGTTTAGTTGGTTTCCCATGGTGATAGTTTCTAAGATGACTATATTAAAGAACTATATTTCTTTCTCCTCCCATTCAAACAGCTGGGCTTCTTTCCTGTTATATGCCTGATTTTTTTTGTGAAAAGATTTAAAGAACTAGTTTGAAGACTAATTCCTTAATGTAAAGAGCCTTTGAGCACATCCTCTGTGCTTACGAGGTTCATGTAGTGATGCTATTGCTGTACACAGGAACCTTGGTTTAGTGGAAAGGGCAGGCCCTCAAGTACATCAGAATGCACAGAGACTAGTAAAGGGAAGTTCAAGTGGTACAGAGGTGTGTGCATGAGGAATGGTGATATGAATTAATACTCTGTTCCTTTCACAGATGATTTTGAGTCAAAGTATTCTTTCCATCCAGTGGAAGACTTTCCTGCCCCGGAAGAATATAAACACTTTCAGAGAGTATATCCCAGCAAAACAAACCGAGGTGAGAAGAGCAGTCATGAAAGTTTTTCCATAATTGCATAGAAAGTAGAATTGGTGTGCTTTTCTTAGGCTAAAATTTGCTTCTCCTCATTTGCATTGTCTTTAAAAAACAATAGCGAAACGTAGTCCCCAAATTTTAAAGGTTGAGCCTGTCTCCCATTTCAGGATTATTTGGGTTATTCGAGGTCTGGTGGGTGGCCTTGTGTATGTGGTTTTTACTGTTCTTTTTTTTTTTTTTTTACCAGCTGCCCGTGGAGCCCCGCCTCTGCCACCCGTTCTCAGGTGAAGCCTGGCTTGGTCCTGTTCCTCAGGAAAAGGATGGACCCACTCCTCTTCTCAGATGGTCCCTTCTATTCCCCTGAAACCTGCATGAGAACTCCTAATTTGTTTCTCCAGTGCAACCAACCTCTAGACTCCCAAGTGTCCTCCCAGCTCACCTCCATCTATGCATCTTGTCTCTGGACTTGGTGATTGGACTCTTTATATTGACAATAGGGTCTCAAACCCTGCATCCATCCCTCCTCTAGCAAGCCCTGCTAGCCAGATGAGGAAAAAGTTTCCATGTCTCCAGCTTTCCTCTTGGGAAAAGGTGCCTTGTTGTGATGAATTAACTCATTGTTGGGACAGGGTGGAGACAGGTACTCTTACCTCCTCCACCCCACTGTGGGGGAAGCTTAGCGGTATATTATGTTTCATCATTTAGGAGGCTGACATGGCCAGGACTTCGGGGGAGGGGAGGGATTTTTAATGAAATAGGAGAGGAGTTTGCAGAGAAATGATCTGTTTTAAAGGTCAAGTTTGGAGAAAGGGCAAGGAAATGGGTCTGCTTTATTTTTAGGGGTATTTTGGTTTTGCTCTGACCCTACCCCATACACTCACCCCAATGATAAATTGGATGTGAACACTAAACACTAATCAGTTGAACTAAACATCTAATAAGCAGAGGGTGAAATGAACTGGGGAGCCTTTTAGAGCTAGTCAGTACCTGTGCAGTAAAGGGACCAGGAGCCATTTGAGTCCTCTGGGACTCCCTGCCCTATTTCCTCAGGGTGCTGAGGCTGAAGGATGTTTTTCCTCCCCCCAGCTACTCAGCACTCAATAGGAAGGTCACTTTCATTCATTCATTCCTGATTCACAAGCCCCCAAAACTTCCAGTTGGAGGTAGGAAGATCTTGCTTGGGTCTTTGCCTTACCCTTGACCTTGAGTACCTCAGTCTTTTCTGACTGGCCCTGAAAGTCATCAACCCTTTCCGTCCTGTCCAGAAACTTTAGCCCCAGTGGGTGCGCCATGATGACAAAGAAGGGAGGGGTAAAGTACCTTGTAGAAGGGACCAGCTCTGTGGGCTACAAAAGACTTAACAAAGTTCTACTCATTGCAGAGTTCACAAACCCGTCTGAGCAGACTTCCTGTTTTCACCACCATGACTGCAGGGGTTAACACAGCAGAACAGAGAAGGTGAGGAAGCTTATTGGGTAGTCAAGAGATTTCTCTGTGCCAAGAAGCACAAAGACTTTGGTGAGGTGTTCCTCAGCCCAGTTGATCTTCCTTGGCAGCCAACAACCTGTTGTTTGTTCGTCTTCCAGGTCCCAAAGAGCACAGAGAAAGTGAAGGTCCATACTATAGCTAGGAACTGAGCTTAGATGAAGAAACAAGGACTTTTCCCCTTCTGTGACTGTAGGATGGGGCTTATAGGCTCCGCACATAGATGGTATGCTACAGCTCTTGCCAAGTGCAGGAGCTTGGAGTAGGAGGAGGGAGGCCATGGCTGGCTCTTCCTTGAAGGGGTTGGGAAAAATCATTTAAAAAATTTCACCAGATACATCACAGGCTCAGACCACCTTAGGGACCTTTCTAATCTGTTGGATCAGTAAGGATCTGTACATGGTGCCAGGTGAAACCCACATCTTCCCAGTGCTAGATGAGAGACGGCTCAACTTGGGTTATTTGTACGGGGTCTGCTATACTTTGTCGTCCCTTGGACCACATTGACTTTTGGGACAAACCATGATTAGGTCTGTCACCGAACTTTTTCTAATCATTATTTATGATTTTTATTTTCAAGTCTATTAGCAGTTATCTCCCAGCAGTACCCCCAGCATCCTGGAGTGAACAGAGCTGAGAGAAGGGATGCTAGTGGAGGGAAAAGGAGAGAGTACAAGACTGGATACTGCAGCAGAGTTCCAGTGTAGATGCTAACCAGTTACTGAACTGGGACTGTGAAGTCTTCCCATTTATTTTTGAAATGGGAGTTGATACCTTTTGTACAATGTTATCAAAGTGTATTTTCCCCCCTTTAATCGAATATAGATCATCAAAGTAAGTATCACAAGTAAAAGCCAAACCCCAGCTTTTCATTGGGGCTGATATCTTCCTCCCCTGTGACTTGCTGTCCCTCATATTCCCCAGCATTTGAACTGTGTCACGTGGGTATTGTATTTTCATTTCCTTAGCCTCATGGAAAAAGGCCTGGGCCTAGATCTAGTCAGATGGATTTTTCTCTAGAGCATGTTGGTGACATAGTACTTATTTAAATGTCTTTGCCTTATACATTATTTGGCCCCTCTGTTAATAACAGATTTATTATCATGTATATTTACTATTGAAGAATGGGAATGTGATCCTCATAGTTATTGATCTATTTTGTATGTTGTAAAAAGCTTGTAATATAGGTGTAAGGTGGGCTGGCTGTCAGAGCACTAAAACTTCTCACCTTTTAAACTGGGCTTTTTATCTGCTGCTTATGGGAATGGCATCTCTTCAATGGAAGACTGGGTGGTCTCATGTTGAGGCTGTTGCCTAGTCCCATTAACCCCCTTATCCCCTCCCAGAAGGAAGAGACATTGCCCAACTAAGCATCAGGAAGCTGTGTTAAAAGCCCACTGTGGGTTTGGTTTTATGTTTTTCTCTAGTGGGAAAAACTTAATAGTATAGTTGTTTCTTACTGCCCTTTCTGGGAAACGGCAGTGGCCTCCAGGTTTTTAAATGAGCTGGATGCCCCTCTTCCCCCATCTTCTCTGGTCACCAAACCTGGGTAAAAGCAGTTTGATATTCCAGGTGTGATTTTTCTCTATCGTGAGAATTTCCTCCAGCAGCAGGGCCCCATCATCATCACAGCCCACAGAGTGAGCGCGCTTAGGGCTGTCCCACCCAATGGATATGAAACTGCTGTCTCTAGAGATCCATCCTAGCCCACCCAGCTGTCAGAGGCAAGGACACTGGCCACTGGCCATTGCACTGGGGGCATCCCCTCATGCCACGGCTTCCCAACTTGAAACCCAAATTTACCTTCAGGGAGAGGTAAGATAAAATTGTAAATAGACCTGCTACAGAGCAACTCAGGGTTGGGGTGTGTTTTAATTCTCCTGATCACTTGAAATAATCCGTAGGCTGAGTGCTTATGGGAGTGGGAGAGAAGTGTGACTCCAGGGTCTTCCGCAAAGCTCTGCAGGTGGAGTACAGGGCCCGGGAGGCCCTATGATGGCACTACACTGAGCTGTCTGTCCTTCTGGAAACCCAGCCTACAAGCAACTGCAAATCAGATTCTTCACATTCCAGTTGTAGTCTTTCCCTATTAAATCTCAGTCCTGGGCTATGTAGTCAGGGTGGCTTTCTGTACACCATCATAATGTGGGGAATGGGAGGCATTGTAGCTCTGCCTTCAAGATTCAGCTCTTAAAAACAAAATGAAACAAAACTGCAGCCACCCTCAAAACACATTCAAAAAAATGGTAACTGTTTAACCGAAGGAAGGGTTTGGTTCCATTCAACTCCACATTCATTGTGCCTTTACTTGTGTTAGATTTCTGTGCTTTCTTCCCCTCTCCCTCTTTGAAACAATTAAAATTGTCCTTGATAACTCCTGTTTCCTTCTTTCTACACTCGTTTCTAACATCTTAGTGGGTTCCCCAATTGTTCTAAATCTCATTCCACTAGTGGCAGAGGGGCCAACCCTACTTTTCTCATCCCTAACTTTTGTGATTTCCCATGATGACCAGCATGGAGCTCATAGTCAACATTAAACAAGATGAGCATAACATGTGTGAAGAGTGTGAGTGTGTGTGTGTCCATCTTTGCATGTGGATCTGTTTTGTTTTTTTTAAATAATTTATTACATGATTTATTTTGGAGTTATATTCTGATTACAGTACTCCCTCTCCCAATTTACATTGATCCCCCCCTCCCCCCCAAATGTATAATCTGGTCTCAGATTGGATTCCTTGGTAATTTGTTTCTTCTGGATGCCATGCAATTTAATTAAACCTTGCTTGAAAACAAAAACGAAATACTATAAACTGTGTGCTCTTGTCTGGAATACTGCCTCATGTGGCATAGAGAGAGGAGAAAATCTGTTGCTTCATATTCCAGGTTGTGTCATGGTTTGACTCCAGGTCCTCTGAGAAAATAGATACACCGACTTGGGCAGAAGCATCTGTAGCTTCCGGAGGGGTTTCTCTCCTCTCTTCAGCTATATTTTAAAAATCATAGTTCTAGTTAGCCACTCTGGCTGATTTTGATAGATTGGTCATTATTTTACATTTGCAACCTAACTGCCCTTTGCTTATGATTTCAGGGAACCCAGGACACCCTCTGGCCTTGTGTCCTTTATATCCTTATAACTCTTTCTGTGTTGCATGGCAGATTTTCACAACATGGGTATGGAAGAAAAGGTGGAGGCAGAGCATCTAGACCATGTGTTTCTATTTTTATGTGGGTGTTTTTCTTCACTGCTCTTTAAGGTGAAATCTTAGCTGGCTTTCTTGAACTTTAAACTAGACATTCCCTACTTACTATGGTCAGCTGACATAATTGCCTCCTAAGACTTAATGGAGCTTAACTTACACTTTCATTACCAGCAAAGGTCTTGAAATTATTTCCCAAAGTGATCCATAATGAGTGTATGAATCATCACTCTCACATAATTTAGATATAACAATGAGGGGGATAGAAGGAGGGAGGTGAGAAAGGCCTTTCATTTTCATTAATACTTGCCAAATTGACTGAATTCCTGATTATTTGGTTCATCGTTGTTAATATGATTAATAAACTACCTATTTATTGATTTAATTGTTCCCCCTGTGACTAAATAATCCTCAAATGGAGCTTGCCTAAATGACCCCTCAACTTCCTAACCCTATAAGCTTTCTCCATCCTATTGGGATGGGTGTGTGTGTGTGTGTGTGTGTGTGTGTGTGTGTGTGTGTACACTCACACAAAAGGATGCCAGACAGGTCCTTCCAGTATGATTTGATTCCTTCTCTGTGATGATACTGATACTCTATGGATTAGCAGGTGATAAGGACACTAGTTTGCCCATTGTAATTATCACTGGGACGCCACTGCTTATGGTGAATGTGCCTCTTAAGTATTTCCTGGCCCAACCCAGCCACAAACTGTGCGACTCACTGCAAGGAAACTACCTGTCTCTGACCTCCTATTACTTTGCAGACAGATAAGAGAACTAAAGTATTATCCTCAGGATCCTAACCACCCTAGAAGGTAACTATGAGAAAATATTTTGCCTCTGACATCACTGGAGCCCAGTCTGGATCATTTTTCATGTAATTGAATTTATTCTTCACTCCTGGGTTTAGGGGTATGAGAATTAAAGGACTACATGGTATCTGACCACAAAAAGTGGCAGGACTGTCCTTTCCATTCATTGAGCAAGCATTAATTGCATACTTTACTCTGTGACAGGCATCTATAATATGAAAATGAGTAGGACATGGTTTTTGCTGCCAAAGATTTCAAGAGTCTAGTAGACTTCAGGACAGCTATCAGGAGAAACCTATGCAGGGTAATAAAAGGCTTTGTAGTAATTAGCAAGGGAAGGAAGATGGTGAGGAGCATTCCAGACAGGAAACGGAGGACAGAGGCACAGAAGCAAAAAACTGTTGGTGGTTATGTGTATGTATCATGTTACTGAAGTATTGGAAAGGGAAAGCATCAAGTATGTAACCTTTTTAGACACCTTTCAATCCTGACATAGTGATCATTTATCTTGTAGGCTTTTCTTGGACCAGTGTTATATTTCCTGGTGAGTGTTTTCATAGGCCCAATATGCATGTTAAGTACTCATAGCTTCCTCTGCTTGCTCTCTCCCACTGTAACAAAGAGGTTGTTCACTACCATCCCTTAAAACTGGGTAGGCACATGTTACCATTTCAGGTTATTAAGGACAATTTCTAGGTGCTTAGGTTATAAAAATAAACATGAACAGTGAAGTTTGCTTCCTAGCTTCCATTGCCCTATTAAGACATCAGAAATACCATCTGGTTGAAAAGCCTCCATTCTAGGATAAGTTTTTATATTCATGGCTATCTGATCTCTTCACTCTCGTAGTTCTCAGCTCCTAGAAAGCCTTCTCAAAACATGCTCTTTCACCAACTCTTCCTATTTAGAAGGCCACTTTAGAACCTACATCTGTAATCCTCCACGTAAGTTTAAATGGTTGAGTTTGATCTATCAGATTTCCCAAGTTCAAATTCCAGCTCTTTCACTTACTAGTTGTAGGACTTTGGGTAAATTGACTCAAGCCCCTCTATATTTCCTCATTTGTAAAATGGAAATAATACCAACTTCATGAAGTGCTTGTTGAGAATAAGGTGACATATGAGTCAGGTAAAATAATGGAGCTCACCTCCTGGCATATGCTTAAGCACTCAGTATTGGCTCTTATCTCCTATATGAACTAACTACAATTAACTGACGATTATAATAATGTACTCTTATTTCTGGGATTTATTGCTCTATTTTATTTGATATTGAAGGATGAAAGATAAATGCTTACCATCACCTAGATCTGGGGTTGGCCTTGAACAGAATCAGGCTTAGCTAGATCATTAGCTTTGGAAGCTGGCCTGTAAATTACTGCTCTAATTTATTTTTTTTCATTAAAAGCTCAGCTTGCCTCTTCTATAGCTGTTTTCTCTGGTCCCGAAACCCTAGTGTTTAGCCATTAAAAAAGATTTTTAAATTAAGGGGCCATAATTCTCTCCACTTCCCATTAAGTGTGGATTAATAGGATTAATGATAAGGTATACAGAATATCACATTGTTAACCTTTAATAAAGTAAAAACAATGGGAAAGCCGGGATGGCTCAGTGGGTTAAGTACTCGCTTTGAAGCCCCGGGGGACCGAGGATCGAATCCCGGCCCTGGCCCATGCGGACCCATATGCTGAACTGGGGTGTGCCCCCAGTTCAGTTCTTGCTGGGGCCTATGTGGGAGGCTCCTGGCCCAGTTCCTGCCCTGCGCAGCCTCGTGCCCACTTGTGGAGTGAAACTATATGGAAAACTAATGCTGTCAACTATGGAGACTGCTCTGGACCCTCCCCCTTCTCTCTGTCTCTGTTTCTCTCTGTCAAAAATCAACAAAATCTTTAAAAAAAAAAAGTAAAAACAAAAGCCTGGCCCCATTTCTCACTTCTGAAATACCAATCTGGGATATAATTGTGAAGTGTAGTATATTTTTTAATGTACGTATAGAACTTTACAGAAAAAACAATGGTGTGGGTGCCAGTAAATCTGCATGCTAGGCCCTTCCACAGATGCTGTGACCTCTATTGACCCTCTGCGCATTTGCTTTGTGCCTTGCAGGGTTGAACGTTAGAGATAAGTAAAGCGCCTTGCATTCATCAGGCTTGGCTCCCAGAACAGTCCCCAAAGTGGTAGTTATATAGTAGCGCTCTAAAAATCCAGGTTATGAAGATAATGAAAACCGGTAACTGCAGCAGTGAGAAGGGGCAACCACATCTTTACACCTCCCACCGAAAGAAGGGCGTAAAAATAAAGGTGCGTGCGGCAAAGACTACAACTCCCGCCGGGCTTTGCGGCGTGGCCTGGCCGCCTTACCCAGAGTCGCTTCCTCTGCAGCCGCGCGTCTTTCCGCTGAGGTCCCGGATATAGATGCGCTGTGGGATCAGTGGGCGTGGCCTCACGGGATCGCTGAGACCTGGGGCTCTCTAATTGGTTGTGGGTCTTCCAGCTGGATTGGACGTGAAGAGGAGGGGTGTTTGGCCAACGCGCGCAGCACTCTGGCGACAGCCAATCAGAAGCCTGGCTGGGCTTTGGCGGGAGGCCGGAAAGCTGCGGCTGTGCAGATTTGGCGCGAGCCTGACTGCTCCTTGCTGTTGCTGGTTTGTTCAGGAACTTGTGAGAAGAATCCCTGAAGTCTTGCCCTACAGACGTAAGAAGGAGCCGGCACTGAGGTAACACAACCCTGTGGGGTGGAGAGAAGATTGCTCGGGAGGCCTGGGGTCTGGTGGGCAGCAGAGTTGGGTGGCAGGGCCCGCAAGCTCCGAAGAGGCCCGAGGTGAAGTGAGGGGAGGAGAGCTCAGATCGCGGCCGCTCAGGTCTGGGTAAGGGAAGGCAGATGTGCTCCCTCGAGTACTTTGGCAGTTGTGCGTGGGGTACAGGAGCTGACTGTTGTAGGAGGCAGATGTTCTGGGGTGCGGTTGAGAGTAGTGTAGCGTGGGGACTGAGTGCAGAGTGAGGCCTCCTGGAAGACTTAATGCAAAAGGTTGCTGGACGAAGCTGGAGATAAAGATTAACCGTTCCTGGGGTGATGGAATTAGTACTATAGAAATCAATGATGATAAACTTATTGCATCGCCCAAGTGGGTAAGAACTTGGACTCTGGAGCCAGAGTACTGGGTTTGCTGTGACTGGTCCTCTGCCTCTCCATTTGCTCATCTTCA
This sequence comes from Craseonycteris thonglongyai, assembly GCA_004027555.1. Taxonomy (NCBI): domain Eukaryota; kingdom Metazoa; phylum Chordata; class Mammalia; order Chiroptera; family Craseonycteridae; genus Craseonycteris; species Craseonycteris thonglongyai. Next base: position 25,938 of record PVKE010012048.1, read on the forward strand.
AGATTATTTTAATAATAGTACCTACCTCTAAGGTAGTTTAAAACTCAGATGAGTCAATACTTAAAATGTTTATAACAGCTTCTTACACGTAGTAGGTAGACATCAAGAGTTCACTATTATTGCATAGAGTTGGATGGGAAGCAGAACTGAACGCTAAAATATTGTTACCTGTATAACAATTTACTAATGAAATGAGTGTTGATTATCGGTATAAATTACATGTTATTTTTCTTTCAGTTTTACATATTAACTGATGCCCAGTTTTTTTTTTTTGTACCCAGCTGTGTTGCCATCATGCCTCAAACCCGATCCCAGTCACAGGCTATAATAGGTTTTCCAAAAAAGAAGCTGTCTCGGACATTGGACAAAGTTAAAAACCCGAGCAACACCAAACTAGAACGGACAAATGCCCAGGCCACACCCCATTCTCCTGGTGTAGTTCTGCCTCTTAGCCCCAGGAAACGTCTGGGTAAGCTATCCATTATATAAGTATGTTTTGATTGGTAGCTCTTGACCACTCCTTCAATAAGAAGATGCCTGGTCTACACCACTATTCACTTTAGTCATTTTCAAAATGGTTGCTAAATTCTTTTTGAACTTCAGAGTTTTAAGATTACTATCTGAAGTATTTATAGGTCTGATCTTCAATTCCTTAATACTGAATTTAGTTCTGTTATTATTTTAAATGACCTTGCAGTTAGCTATACTGTGTATTAATTTGAGACTTGCCTTAAGTGAAATTAAGAGATACCAGTGATATTCTTGTTTTAGAACAGTGGTTGTTAAGCCTTTCTTGTTTTAAAGATTTGTTTTTATTGTGTTTTTTTTTGACAGAGAGAGGGGGAGAGAGAGATACAGAGACAGAGAGAAGGGGGGAGGGCCCAGAGCAGTCTCCATAGTTGTGCATCATTGGTTTTTCCACATAGTTTCATTCCACAGGTGGGTGCGGGGCTGCACAGGGCAGGAACTGGGCCAGGGTCTTACCCCCGTGAGAACAGAACTGGGGGCACTCCCCAGTTCAGCATATGAGTCCTCACGGGCCAGGACCGGGATTTGATCCTGGGTTCCTGGGGCTGCAAAGCAAGTACTTCCAGCCTTTCTTGTTTTAGATAATTTATTTTTATAATATGTTTTTATTTATTTATTTATTTTTGACAGAGAGAGAGAGAGAGAGAGATAATTTATTTTTAATGAAGTATGGTTGGGCAGTATCTGAAGACATTTTTGGTTGTCACAACTGAGGAAGTGCTACTGGCATAGTGGATAAAGACCTGGGATGCTGCTAAACATTTTACAGTGAACAGGACATCCTCCCACAGTGAAGAAGTATTTGGTCTAAGAAATCAGTGGTGCTAAGGTTTGAGAGACCCTGTTTTAGAACCACCTTAGAATTTCATCCCACTGAAACCCATTTGGTTTCTACCAAATAGTAGTAAGGTTCAGTGGTGCCATCTGGTGGCCAATATTTGCTTCTAAAATGCGAGGCATTTTATTTTGGTGTCTTTAACCTGGGGTAGAAATTCACCTCTTTCTGGGGGAGGCAGAGATATTAGCAAGTCCTTTTACTATCCACTATAATGAATGACCATGTTTTGATTTTAATATGTTTCAGGTGATGACAACCTGTGCAACACTCCCCATTTACCACCCTGTTCTCCACCAAAGCAGGGCAAGAAAGAGAATGGTCCCCCTCGCTCACATACACCTAAGGGGCGCAGATTGGTATTTGACAGTCATCTGACAGTTAAGTCTCCTAGCAAAAGAGAACAAGCCAGAGTTCACCAAAACAAAACATGTTCCTTAGTTCAAAAAGGTCAAGAGACCACAACAAATTCTGAGCAGAGATTTCCGCTGGAGAAAGAATCTGCTTGTGTGAGACTGTTCAAGCAAGAAGGTTTGTTCATACATGGCAACTGTTAGTGCAGCCTCGTAAACAAGGGTGGTGACTCCAGATGAAATCCATTGGGTCTTCTCAGTCACCTCTGTTGTGTCTAATTGTCCTTTCATGTTTGGCACAGGCACTTGCTACCAGCAAGCAAAGCTGGTCCTGAATACAGCTGTCCCAGATCGGCTGCCTGCCAGAGAAAAGGAGATGGATATCATTAGGAATTTCCTGAGGGAGCACATCTGTGGGAAAAAAGCTGGAAGTCTTTATCTTTCTGGTGCTCCTGGAACTGGAAAAACTGCCTGCTTAAGCCGAATTCTGCAAGACCTCAAGGTATACTGCAAGTTTGAATTACGATGCTCTTGCTAAAATGACACTTGGTTATGATGGGTTAAGAAAAAGCAGAAGTCTTAGGGGATTGAAGTTTTCTCCAACATAGATGTTTTTAGTTTCATGATCTAAATCTTTCCAAATGAAAGTAGAGCTTATTCTCTTGTATGTCAGCTCCTCAAAGACACTTCAGATTTCATCAGATATTTATCTGAGGACAAAATAACTCCTGTGTTTGCATTTTTCTAGAAGAAACTAAAAGGCTTTAAAACTATCATGCTGAATTGCATGTCCTTGAGGAGTGCCCAGGCTGTATTCCCAGCCATTGCTCAGGAGATTTGTCAGGAAGGAGTATCCAGGCCAGCTGGGAAGGACATGATGAGGAAACTGGAAAACCATTTGACTGCAGAGAAGGGCCCCATGATGTAAGTATCACTCTGCTTCATGTGGCTCTGAAAATCTGCTAGGTCTGTTACCCACAAACTCACATTCTTGAATTTATCGGTTTGCTCATAAAAAGAACATTCCTTATATTTGCTCTTTGAGAGGTAGTTGCATAGCTTAAAGGGGAAGAAGAAGAAAGGAAAAATATGCCTAACTTTAAATTGGGAAACCGTTTTTAAACTAACTGCTTGAAAAACCTCTGTTTTTCATGATGTTGAGCACTGTGGTATCATAGTAACAGTGACTGGAGATAGGACAAATTGTGATCTTCAAATTGGTCTCAGCTGTAGGAATGTGACCAAGAGTCAACCCAGCTCAAACAGATTGGTGAGTTAAGAAGGTGAACATAGATACTAATTGTTTCTCTTTATATGTAGTGTGTTGGTGTTGGACGAGATGGATCAGCTGGACAGCAAAGGGCAGGATGTATTGTACACACTGTTTGAATGGCCGTGGCTAAGCAATTCTCGATTGGTGCTAATTGGTTAGTGCTCAATTGTTAATGTAGTTCTAAAGAATTATTTTTAAAATCTTTTTCTGGTTATTTATCACCTATTATTGTATATTAAACCAGCTTTCTGTATTCTTATCAAAATGTTACCGTAAAAATAATAGTAATTTTAATTTAAGGCAAACTAATTTTGTTAAGTCTGAATAGAGATGACATAATACTGCATTTCAGAGGCAATTTGATTTTTGGAGTAACTGCTCCTACATATCAGTGAACAATTCTAAACCTAACTTCAAAAGAGTATTCTGTGATGACTATATACCTCATGAGTATTGGGAAGGGTGGGAGTGGGAAGCAACAATTGGAATGCTGGATTATAACTGGGAATTTTTCTTTTTTAAAGATTTATTGTTTCAGAGAAGGTGTGAGAGAGAGAGAGAGAGAAAAGGAGAGGGCTCAGAGCAGTCTCCATAGTTGTACATCATTAGTTGTGACATAATTTCATTCCACACAGGTGGATGTGGGGCCATGCAGGGCGGGAACTGAACTGGAGGTCTCCCGCATGGGAAGAGAGAACCTTCTTAGTGGTTACAATTGTGCCACAGTTCAGCATGTGGGTTTGCATGGGCCAGGGCCGGGATTTGATCCCCAAGCCTCACAGTTGCAAGGCAAGCGCTCAACCTGGTGAACTATCCCGACATCCCCTATAAGTGGGAATGTTATTTAACTTTCATGGGATTTATTTTTCCTTTTAGGATGATTTGACCAGTGATGATTAATGTTATTTCCTCAGGTATTGCTAATACATTGGATCTCACAGATAGAATTCTGCCGAGGCTTCAAGCTAGAGAAAAATGTAGTCCACGGCTATTGAACTTCCCACCTTATACCAAAAATCAGATAGCCACTATCTTGCAGGATCGACTTAGTCAGGTAAGTGCCAACCACTGTGCCAAGTTGTATGTTCCTTGGATCACCTATGTTGGGGAAACCTAACAACAGTTCTGAAATGTTTTGTTTTGATTGCATTGCTAAGCATGGAGTTCCTATGGGACATAATAAGAACATTTATTTTGTATTGTCTTTGACAGAGAGAGAGAGACAGAGAAAAGGGAGAGGGACCCAGAGCAGTCTCCATAGTTGCACATCATTAATTTTCTATATAGTTTCATGCCACAGGTAGGGGCGGGGTCTTGCCCTGGTGAGAACTGAACCGGGGGCACACCCCAGTTCAGCATATGGGTCCACATGGACCGGGGCCAGGTTTCGATCCTCGGACTCCAGGGCTGAAGTGCTCAACCCTCTGAACTATCCCAGCTTCCCTAATAAGAACATTTTTATGTGAATTTTCATCCGTGGTTCCATTTATTGGATGCCTCAGTGTTGAAATAAAAATTAAGAGTTAGGGGATCACTCATGTTTCTTCAATGGCATTTAAAAATTTAGCCTATGAAAAAACTTTCTTTTTTGGAAATGACCAAATAAATTTTAGTTTAGTTTAGTTTTGTTAATTTGAATTCTGATTGCTTTTTTTTCCGTTCATGTACCTCTACCACATTCCTATGAAATGCCTTAATGTGTGAAATCTCCATTTACTTATGAACAGAAAAAGTATCTTTTCAGACACTGAAGAGTGGCCAATCAAGTTTAGACTTAAGGGTGATCATGTTTGTGTCTGGGAATCTAATTACAGAGGGGGAATCTTATAGTTCAAACTGTCACCTTCTCTGTCTTGTTTGAAGGTATCTAGAGATCAGGTTCTGGACAATGCTGCAATTCAGTTCTGTGCCCGAAAAGTCTCTGCTGTTTCAGGAGATGTTCGCAAAGCCCTAGATGTTTGCAGGTGAGTTATGGCACTGTTGGCTGCTTTTATTAAAAAAAGGAAATTCTGCTAATTGTCTTACGTAACTCAAGTGAATGTGGCTTAAGAGGCTCCATTCTGCCACTTTTTATGCTCAGAAAGGAGGACTTGTTTCTCAGTGGGGAGTTCTGCATTTCCACCGTGTTAATGTCTAAAACATTATCAGTCCATTACCTACAGAGGGAGGAACAAATGAGATGTTGCTGGCACTCCCTGTGGTGATTATAGATTGGTTAATTACATTTGTATTAAAAAAGACTCCAGTTTACTTTTCCATTAGCTGGTCTCAAGCAGGTTTATTTATGGACCTGAACCATCTTTGCCTTTAGACATTTTTTTCCTTCCTTTGCTTTTGTGAGCACCCCTTCCTCCAGTTGGTGGTTCCCACAGTTGTATTCCAGACCTCTCTCTCTTCCCATCCCTCTGTCCCTCCTGCTGGGGAAAGCCTCTGTGCTGACTGATGAAATTTCTTCCTTCCCAGTAGGGACACTGGGTCCATTAAAATGATACTTGCTGTGTTGGCCCGCTGGTCCAACCTTCCCCTACTGCCATGCAGAAGATCCAGGTCTGGCTTATGGCTTCCTGTGGGCAAAGTAGTTTGGAAAGAGCAGTGGGAGAGTAAGCTCTTCCTATTGCTAGATGTCATGATCCTGCATTTGAAAGTTTCCCCTAGTCAGCAAACTACTTGGGTAAAGACTTGTAGCTATGAGCACTAGTCATGTAGGCTGGTGTGGTTTAACCTACACATAGGCCATGTATCTATAACTGAGGGCTCCCCTTTTAGGTCCATTGTGGTTGGGTGGTACTGACTCTCTTTAGTTAGTCATCCACACTATGTATTCTCTCTCCTATCCATGACATTTTCTCCTCATCCAAAATGTTATTATTGGCTCAATGTATGATGACCTACTTGGCATCTATAAAAGGAAACCATGTAGTTTTGAAGTTTCTCAGATTCCCTGGTCTATGAATTATTCCAAGACAACTAAGTCTCCTTTAGCAGAGATATAACCCAGTTTTGTTTGGGGGCTTTAAAATGGTAAAACATGTTTTCTTGTTAATGTGTTTGTTTTTGAGCTTGGTGGTTTGGTGTGGTGTTTGGTTTAGCTCAGCTTAAATTTATTTTAGAAATTTTTTTTTTAATAGGAGAGCTATTGAAATTGTAGAGTCGGATGTCAAAAGCCAGACTATCCTCAAACCACTGTCTGAATGTAAGTAGTTTATCTCCTTCCTGTCTTCCTTTATAATTGGAAGCTTAACTTTTCTGAGGAAAGAGCTAGAAATAGGTAATGAACATAGTTAAATCCATACTCACCCATTCTTGTGTCTTTTGTCTAGACTAGTACTACTAGGGCTATTTTATCTGCTTTATTTCAATCTTGCCAATACTATTAGTGACCATCCTCAAACCACTGTCTGAATGTAAGTAGCTTATCTCCTTTCCATCTTCCTTTATAATTGGAAGCTTAACTTTTCTGAGGAAAGAACTAGAAAGAGGTAATGAACATAGTTAAATCCACACTCACCCATTCTTATGTCTTTGTTTTTGGACTATTTCATCTGCTGTATTTCAATCTTGCCTGCCAGTACTATAGTCCTTGCATTACTGGAAATGAAGGAGGAACAGGGTGTTATATAGTGGTTGGGACTAAGTAAGTTTTCTTTCCAAGCCCTAGCAGTGAAAACTGTAGATAGTAGGTTGATCAGCTTTTTTGGGTGCTTATGTTGTATTCAGTTTAGGACTCAATAGGTGAAGGCAAAGCCTGGTAAATAAGAGAGTCAGACAGTGAAAGAATTGAGTTTGACTTGGGATATCTCAAGCCTTTAAATAAGTCTAGAAGGGTAAAGGTGTAAAGATATTTCTACAGTAAACTGAAGGCTGTTATAAAAATGGCAAAACTAAATTTCCATTCCCTCAGCCTTCTTCTGTTAGCTACAGCAGATATAAAATGGCCATGAACTACGTACCTCTTCGGTGTTTAATATCCACTGTTAATCTTTAGAAACAGGACAGTCTGGTTTGATTGTTGCTTCCTTCACTCCTGCACTGGTTGAAAGTTATTAAGATTGTTTCTAGCATTACAGTTCCACAGAGAACACTTACTGTTTTTCATTACCTTGTTGAAAGAAAATTAATAATTATTTCAGAAGTAGCCAAACTTAGTGCTTAGAGTGATGGTAGGTAATATATGCCAATGTGTAGACTAGATACTGGTTTCTATTTAATTTTTCAGATTGTTCCCTTTTTTTCCACTACCAATAAAATTTAGGTGTGCCAGTGGCCCTGTGAGCACTATGGGCACACACATAGCTAATAAAGGTTGTAAGTTCCTGGTATAATTTATTAGACTAACCTAGTTTCCTGTTTTTTGACTTCTGGTCTGTGTGATTAACTTTTAATGGTTTTAGAAAGCAACTGAAAATAAGAAGACACTTTCTAGCAAGTAGACTAACTAGACTTCTTTGACACAGAGGGGTTTTCCAGCATTGAATACACTCAAACAAAAGCTGGATTGTTGGGGTTGTTTTAGAGGGGACTCAGTCATGGGGTAAGGAGCAAGAGTAGACCTAAATTCCTTTTCAAGTTTAAGATTCTGCTACTTGATCAGTGATCTCCAGTTTCTCCACTACTATTAGTCTTCTGCTGCATCCCATTTGTAGTAATAAGATAGAAGCAAATTGTTGTGGGGCAATTGCACATGGTCATAGGAAGTAACTTTCAGGCAAAGGCTGTTACAGAGCAAGTCCCTCCTCTGTCTTGCATTTTGTGCATCTCCAAACAATGAGGCCATAGTCCTCCTATGCAGCTTGTTGGCAGTTTCCCAATCTCCAGCCTCTCAGATGGTGCTATCTGCTAAGATATCCAGTGACATTTTCTCAAGTGTTGCTCTACTGTAGATCAGCTTGGACAAGTGAACCAAACCTCAAAGGTCATTGGCAGAGGCTATTTAGAGGACTTAAATAGGATTGACTTTACTATCCACATTTAGCCACTCATTTGACTCAAAATATTAGGCAATTTGCCCAACTTTATTCTTCCCTTCTTAATTATCATGTCATCTTTGCTTCAAGGTTCTTGTTCTTCTGTACCTTTAAGATATTAGGATTAGGAGTTTGCAAGGTAAAATGCAGTTAAGTTCTCTCTCTGGTTCTCATTTTTTCATGAGGTGGACTTTTGTCTCTCAGATTAAATTCCATTCTACAGGCCAAAATAACTCACCATTCTACCCAGAAAAAGGATAACCTGACTTTCCAAGTCATCCCACATTATTTTGGCCTCTTTCTGAGGATAGCAATGTCTCTTATCCTTTTGCTTCTAGTACCTGAGTTGGAGCCTCTGCTTTGCCACTATATGACTACGCTTGAATTTTCTCCAACTAAAGCTTAGTGTCATGTGTCTCAAATACATAGAATGTTTAAAGACTTAATTGTTTGATTTAATTATTTTATAGATAATTCACCTTCTGAGTCACTGGTTCCGAAGCGGGTTGGTCTTATTCACATATCCCAAGTCATTTCAGAAGTTGATGGTAACAGAATGACTTTGAGCCAAAAAGAAGCACAAGATTCCTTCCCTCTTCAGCAGAAGATCTTGGTCTGCTCTTTGCTGCTCTTGACCAGGCAGTTGAAAATCAAAGAGGTCACTCTGGGGAAGGTTAGTTGAGAATCTCAGCAGATGGAGCTGGGGTAGAGACGAGAATCTACTTTGCAGAGCAGATATTTTCCAAAAGGCTTATCATGCTGCAGCTGATAAGAATTAAAAATGGATTTTAACAGGAAGAATAAGTACTGGTACCATATAAAAGGCAGCTGACTTTATTTCCCTTGGGTTTTGGTTGAGCATGTACCATTAATCTTCTTCCCTTCATTTCTACCTCTCCCTATAAAATACATAAAGCCCCTATTATGGTATATAGGTTTTTTTGCAATATCTATAGAATGCCTGTTCAAGGATTTTATTGAAAAGAGGAGAATTAGGGTATTGAGATAACTTTTTGCAAACTCATACTCACATCTTTTAAGAGATTATAAGACATATGACGTAGAAGCAACATCTGTTCTCCCTTGTCTCTTCCCAGTTACATGAAGCCTATAGTAACGTCTGTCGCAAACAGCAGGTGGCACCTGTGGACCAGTCCGAATGTTTGTCACTTTCAGAGCTCTTGGAGGCTAGGGGCATTTTAGAATTAAAGAAAAACAAGGAAACCCGCTCAACAAAGGTATGACTAACTGCTTCTTTGTGGCATTGCTTGTAGTTGTCCTGTTTTGGAGAACTTGTTTTTGCTAAAGTAAGGAACTTAAAATAACCACAATTGGGTAATTTGTTTTCTGTTAGGTCGAGTTTATTAAGATCTGTGAGGATGGGACTGTGGTATAAATTAGATTTTTTTTAAAGATTTATTATTTGAGAGAAAGAGAGAAAAGGCGGGAGGGTCCAGAGCAGTCTCTACAGTTGTACATCATTAGTTGTGACATAGTTTCATTTCACACAGGTAAATGTGGTGCCATACAGGGTGGGACCTGAACCAGGGGCCTCCTTGTGCATGGGAGGCAAGAACTTTCGCTTTTGAGTCATCCTGGAGGTTACCAGTTGTGCAGCAGCTCAGCATATGTGATTGTAAGGGCCAAGGCTGGGAATTGAACCCCCCAGACCTCATGATTTCGAGGCAAGCACTCAACCGCTGAGCTATCCCGGCATCCTGAGATTTTTTACTTGCTTGCCTCTTGTGAGAAAAGTTTAACATGGTAGATGTTTATGTAATAAAATTGCTTTTGTGAGTTCTCCACTGTGAAACACTATTTTCTCTTTTTTCCAGGTGTCTTTGAAGACTGAAGAGAAGGAAATAGAGCATGCTCTAAAAGACAAAGCTTTCATTGGAAATATCTTAGCTATTGGATTACCTTGAATTCTTTTATATTAACACCTCACCTGAAAGTACCCAGCTGGCATTTAGAGAGCTATAAAAAGTCTTCATTTTAGATGAAAACAAATATGATCTTTTTACTTGAAAGTGAAAAATTTTAATCTATAGATTTCAGAGTATTTTCACAGAATAATGTATTTGGGTCTTGTTATTTTTATGCATTAAAAATTACCAATAGACCCTTTTTAATTATATTTACTACCTTAATATGCTTGCAAGTACACAAATTTATGTTGTGGAATGTGCATACATTTACCTCTTTGTTTCCTCAAACATTGGTGTGTTTGAAAGAACTTTTGGACTAGTGTCAGAAGAATGAAAAAGGATGATCCCGGAAAATAAGCAAGTCTGCATGGAGATTTGGAGGTTACTTTGTGAACAAAGAATTTATTTCGTTTTGGAGTGTAGTGTGTTCACTTCGCAGATACTTCCACGTTATGATATTTTAAAGACTCATTGGGTTCTTAGCATTCCAAGCAGTGCGGGATGATAAGGAGAATGTAACTCTACAAATTGTGAATATATTTTATTTTCAAGTTGCATTCCTTGTCTTTTCAAGCAATCACATTACAAGAGAGCTCAGACTTTCAGAAGGCAATGTGAAAATTCCTCCCGAAACTGGCCCACAATCTTAGTTGCCCTCAGATGAGGCTACTTGTTTCAAGACACCTTAGTTTGGGGGGTTGGATTTTCATCTAAATCTCATATTTTTCTAGTCTTGTTAGAAAAATCATACAGTTTCAAGTCTTCCCTTTTGTGGGTTTGGTTTCCAGTGGTATTAAATGACAATTTGTGATGGTGACACCAGGGGGCACCATTATAACACTGACTACCTGGAATGCGAAGGCATGGGGCTGGGGTAATTTTGAGAGGGCGGAAGACTTAAATTTGCTTCAATTGGGAGATTGTTGTAACTTTATAACAAGTCAGTGTTTGGGATGCAAGCCATGTGTGATATGAATGGTCTGAGGGCCAGTGTCCAAGTTAGAACTCGGGGAACTTTTCTGCCTCCTACCTTTCTGACATGGACTTGAGTTTGGGAACTTGATATGTGTATAAATGATCGGTTGGCCACTGTTTCATTCACTCTGCCCACTGTATCCTTGCAATGTGATCTGGTCTACAGCAGGTGGTATGGGATAGAAGAAGGGCACACAGAGAGAGCCCTCTGAAATGCACACTACTGACTGGTGTGTAGCAGAGCATACATCATCTGTAGACAGGAGCCTGAATGTCATTCTCACACTTATCAGAGCATTCGTTCCCTCTGAGGGTAACTCACAAGTGGAGAACTCAGTTCTATACCTATAAACTTGGAAAGTATCTGGGGCTATAAGGGTTAAGCATAATTGCAAAGATTGTCCAAAGGCTGATGGAAAGCAGAGACTGAATGGGATTGAGAACAGATGCGAGGCTTGATTTAAATTACATTTTATTGGATGCTGCAGCCTTAAGAGACGTGACTGCTTTACAGTTTGTTTCCACACTGTGGGCAGCTGCTGTCTGTTCTATGTCCACAGTAGGATCCTGCCCAAAAAGGAGCGGCCTCCCCACCTCATCGTGTTTGAGGCTTGGCGCCTTCCTCTTAACTGTAGGACTTGAGTCAGGAACATGGCTTGACTCGCAGTGGGGCTGCTATGTATCCTCCATGGCTCTGAGCCAAGATTGCATTTGCAGATTCAAAGGGGCCAAATTTATTTCCCTTCTACCTCCTTTCTCTCCCTTTCCCCTGGTATTTGGAAATAAGGTTTTCTGTGTACTGGCTTGTTAGTTACTTTTCCTTCGGTTCTCCCCCCACTGGTTCTCCCCCCCACTCAATTTCTAGGTCATTGCTGCTCTTAAGACTTTAGCAATTGGAACAGGGTTGGTTCTGTCAATGATGCGTGAAGCAGACTTAGAGTCCCTGCTTGGCTTCCGCTGCCCTTGGAGCAAAAGCTGATGTATGTTCGTCAGTGAAGTCTTAAGTGTAATTCAGACGGCTAGGGAGCAGAGAGGAGGAAGAAAGTCCTTGTTGGCTTTTCTTACTGAGGCTGAGAGCTATGGGAAGGTAGTGGGATGGGATGGGTTTGTGGTTACTAGTTTTTGCCAGGATCATAGGCTGTTTCACATAGAGTAGTGGCAAAGATGCTGACCTACATTCTTCCTCTTGGAGGTGGTGGGGTGTGTATTGATAGCCTGGTTTACTTAGTTATTTCTCTTTCAAAGAAGCAGATTAAGCTTCCACAGAGTGTTGGTGGGGACTGCCATGGAAAGAACAGACACACTAAAATTGGTGTGAGTTTCAGGCCCAGAGCTGCTACTGATATTTCTGGCTCGATGAAGACTCGCCTGTGGTGAGATAACTGGCAAGAGTGTGTGAGGTCCAAGCTATCCAGAGATCAAAAAAGTTGGCAGAGCTCTTCTCTCCCCCACTACCACCCGCCTCGATCCCTGCCTTTATTAAGTGCCCTTTTAAGATACACCAATAGGAATGGGACGGAGGAATGAGATAGAGTTGGAGATTTTTAATAATCTATAGGGAGGTCACCTTGACTACTGAGGGAAACCAAAGGACCCGAGCTTGAGGTTTTATTTACCTTTGTGTGTGTCCCCAGCACTTCGTACAGTACCTGGTATCTGGTAGGTCTTCAATAAACAAGTGTTGAATGAACCGAATAAGATGCTGCCTTCCTCTCCATCTTGAGGACACAGTCCTCATCTGGGGATAAACATTGCTGGTGCTCGTGCACTGACATGGAGCAGGCCCCTGTAAAAGGAGGGTGCTTCATCTTACAAAATGCATCTTGGCACAGTTGTGAAGGTTTATTGGCCTCACAGATGCGTTCCAATCGCTCCCTCTGATGTAGTGGTATTTTGCTTGAGGCAACTTCCATGGTGCTCCCAGGAAACCTTGGCTATGGGGTGAGGGGTGCCTGTCTGGTGGTTACCTAGCGTCCCTAGTGATGGGCCAGAGGCTGTGCCTCTAGCTGGCAAGGGATTAAGGACGAAACCACCTTTGATGTCCCACTTTTTAACCTTTGGGGAAAGTTGTAACCTCAGGTTCTTCCTGAAAAGATAAGGTGTCCTCTAAGACGGTCTCTTTTAAGCTGCACAGAGTGGCAGGTCTCCCTCTTCTCAGAAGTGCGTTCTGTGGGGGGAGAAGGCGTGCCCTCTGGCCTCCCCTTGATTTTCAACCCCAGCCCCAAGGCACTGGTATTAGAAGCTAATTGGGTGCAAGGGGCCTGGGTATAGGCTGTCTGAAGACTTGGTGAAAGGAGAGCACTAGCTCCCTTTTTAAGAAGCTCTAATTGAGTTCTGAATCAGCC